>JARTUT010000068.1:0-123795 GCA_030674115.1 Micraspis discolor
ATGTTTAACTTGCGCTAACGTGAATTCCTTGTTGTAGGCTGCTGACACTGCGAAGCGCTTTTGATATGAGGTCCACATCATAGACTACCTATAGATAGGCAACTCTGGCATGAATTTTGGTCCCGGCTTAGAGCTCAACATACAGCGCCATCTTTCGTCATCTTAGAGTTGATTACAGATTCCATTCGCACAACGTTCCGTCTCGTGGCGCCCTCTAGTGCATTTTAACGAGTTATCATAGGATTCCACGCAAACGCAGGTTGAATCCCATATTTTATTGGATTTGAAAACAAATACATTTAAAATGAACATTATTCTTTTAATCTGCTGTAGATTGTCACAATTTCAATAAAAAAATATCATTTGATCAGAAAATTGTGACAATTTGCAGCAGATTAAAAGAATTATGGTCATTTCAAATATTTCTGCCCTTCAAATCAAAGAACATACTAATCTTTAGAGGATGAAAGGAAATAAACAAAATTTGGAAATATATATATTGCAGTATATAATCAATTTACAAAAATTTCAACACAAGAGACAGAATCAACGAACCAACAATAACTCATCAAATTAAGAAAAATACATTAAAAGAATAAATTAGAATATTAGTGACAAATATATAAATTTAAGCATGAAATGCATTAGATTTATACTTTTATGACTATTCTATTTTCTTTTCCTTTTAGATACTTTCTCGGATGCCATCTTCATTATTGGATCATAGGATCTTAATGTTTTTTTTTTCCCGATAAAATTTTATTAATAGTTCTGTTATAATAGTACAGAATGAATTTCATGGCAAAATCAATAAACTTATCACTAATTTTCTTATGTTCTGTACAGAACAGAGCTTTTATATCTTCTATCTCTATATTGTTCATAATTTTTTTTTATCTTAATTTGATTTACCTGCTCTGGTATATGTAGCAGAATATTTTTAGAAAAATCATGGAAAATATTATTATATATTCTTGATGGCCTTATCATTTTACAATTGCTGTGAAATTTATGGGTTCATGCAGGCAAAGTACTGTGGCTGTAAATAAAATTATAACATGTATTTTTTTCATAAGTAATCTCTTTATATTTTAATATATATTATATTATATATTATTATTAATATATTACTGTCAATATATTTGGAACGTAGTCTTTCAACTGACAATATAAGGTAGTGAGAACTTTGAAAATGACAAATGAATGCCTTCTGGATTTCTGCTTGCACAAGTAAATTCAGTATCTGATACATGTCTTCTTCTTTCATATATTCTTTTGGGAATCATAACCTCAAAATCACTCTCCCTTTCCAATAAAGTTTTACTTCTTGAACCTGAAAGCAATACAAGAATTTAAATCAAAGAGAACTAATGAAGGTATACTGAGATTTAGGGCCAAAGCTGTAATTCTCCATGAATTTGGCGTTCCAACGATAAAATCTGACATATCGTTTGAAGTATTCTAGGAATCTTCTGATAAACGATTTTTATGAAACCCACTATTAGTGGAATACCCAAAACTATAATCAATGACCATGATCAGTTCATTTATATATAAATACCTTGTTGCCTCAAAGTTTTTTCAGGACTTCTGGATGGTAGAAAAAATATGTCATCATTTTAAGGGCGGCTTACATAATCTGAAAGATTTTTGAAATTACAAAACTGATAATCATAGGGAGTAGAATGAATTACTTGGCAAATTAAGTGTTGGTAGAGCAAATTTTTTCAGCTTTCCATGTGGGTCTATGCAATCCATATGAAAATGCTTTATGCAAATTATGCTTTGGGATGAATGAAGACTTGGATTTCCGATTCTTTCCAACCAAACATTTCTAACATCCTCAATTTTTGTACTGCAAAACCTAGGATAAAAACAGTATTAGAAACTGTTCCAAATTTTTACTAATCAGAAATTACTACACGAATATGAAATCGCTACAGAAAATATTAATTCACAGTTATAAGTTAATCCAAAACCACTACTTAAATGAATGCAATAATACACATACCTTTTGACATTACTATCACTGAAGCAATTGGGAACACAGCAATAAACCATTTCAATGAAATTAAATTGAAATAAGTTCAAAATAAATACCTCTCTAGCTGAATAACACTACTTTTTGAATAAATAAGTAGTCTATTTATGGAATAAACCTAGCACACGACATGGGAGAGAAGAATGGCGCTGGCATAGATATCATTCATAAAGTCCATCAAGAGTGAGGTCTGATAAAATCCGTTTTTACCGATCACTACTGAGAAGTCCTAATTTACCGATCCGAGCCTTTGAGACGACAACAGATGTCTCTGCCGCTCGTCGAAGAAAAACGTGACCAGCTTTGTGGTAGGCGAGTTCCCACCCCCTGGTCCACATGCTTGTAGATCTCTGACTCGTTGGTCAAAATAGAGCTGCACAACAAGGATTTCAAATATTCAAGTATTTTTGCGTTCTACAGGTAATCTTATGGGATTCCATTTCATATAGAACTTCGAAAACGAATGAAGATTTGTACTGATTGAGTGGTTCGGCGTTGAAGATAAGAAATCCTCAAAAATGATTATTCGGAAGTGTTTGCGGTTGTTGAGGGTCAATCCCTTAATCATTTGAATATCTTAAAATAAAAACTGCTATCAGCTAACCTTTGAGAGAATGAATGCTTTTCAAAAATTACATTCAAATGTTGATTCTGGTAAAATGAGGGACCATGACTAGATACTGCGGCACTCCTTAATGACGAGGTGGCCGAGTGGTTAAGGCGTTGGACTGCTAATCCAATGGGCTCTGCCCGCGTGGGTTCGAATCCCATCCTCGTCGGAAAAATTTTATCCTTTCCGAATCAGGGTAGAGAAAATTTCACTACAATATTTGAAATTGACAATGATGCTCTTACACTTCTAAAAAAGTATTTTTTAGAAGTGTAAGAGCATAATTGTTAATTTCAGATATTTTGGTTTATTTACACTTTGAAGAAGAGACTTGTTCAATTAAATAATTTGAATTCAGCTTTATGTGAATTTCGACAATCTATATTTCGATTAATTTTCCACCAACTGGAACTGAATTATTAGATCTGACCGATGTTAATTGAATACGTATCTGTGAAAAAATCGAGCATTGAAATTTCTGACGGTCTTTTTAATATTTCTCTTCTGATTTTACGAATAATCTGTATCTTTAGACGAATAATTTGGGACTTTTTCGATTATTTCGAAATTAATTGGGGGGTACCGTGAGACGAGAAATTTACTGTAGTTTTGTCTTCGATAACGGGCCCAAAGATTTAATGTGCTGACACTGAACGTAAATCTCCACATTGAACACATCCTCGTCGACAAACTATCAACATTTAAGCATCAAGTGAAAATAATCGATTGGAATAAAGAAAAAGATATCAAATTATAATTGTTACTTATTCACAACAAAAAACAGAAACTGAAAATTTCGCATTATCAAATATCTTGTACCGTAAGTGATTCATGGCAAATTGAAAAGGTGAGTGTAATCAGTGAGCCACTGTGGAATCTCGCATGAACTTTTTTTGACGTGCTTTAAAAATGAGCGGCTTCAACTATGGCACGTAGGAAGTCCAAGTGACGAGGTGGCCGAGTGGTTAAGGCGTTGGACTGCTAATCCAATGGGCTCTGCCCGCGTGGGTTCGAATCCCATCCTCGTCGAAAACGTTTTGCAAATTAGTGATATAGAATAAGAGAACTTCTGACGTCAACGTGATCACGTCCAGAAATCCAACAATATTGAATACCTTGTTCGTGAAAATCTCATCTTCGTCCAGAAAATATTTCGTTGTTCTACCCATGTTCAATATCGAGTAACAGAACTCAAACGAAACGAATGAAAGAAAACTTATACTGTGATAAATAAAAAATAAAAATGGTATATGTTCCGAAATTTTATAAATATTTTATGTCGATCTGGAAAAATTCCAAATTGAATATATTGCATGCTTTCTATTTCGTTGAATCAAATTTAATCATAAATCATAATGATATAAGATATTTGACTAACTTTTCTCACTTATCAACAAAACATTAGAGCTTTAATACTCCTAAATGTTTCATTTTGTTCTATGTGGCCTTCCAATGTCAATGAAGAATTGGCTATAATCTGTGATACAAAATTAAATGTCACACATATTTTTCTCTAAGCGAGTTTAACGTTATTGATATCTGCCAAAAACATTGTAGTCTACGAATATAGCATGTAGAATACCCGAACGACGAGGTGGCCGAGTGGTTTAGGCGTTGGACTGCAAATCAAATGGACGTCTAACGTCAATATTAATTACGTTGACAAAAATCCAACAAAATTGATTACCCTTTTCGTGGTTTTCTCATCCTCGTCCGAAATGTCATGATCAATATCAATTAACAGAAATCTAATTAAAAAAAAAAGGTTACCTAAGTTTTGATGATTTTTTTTTTACGATAAAAACATTGAAGTGGTCGAAGCTCCGAATTTTTTTGAATTTTTATGTGGATCTGGAAAAATTTCGAATTAAATACATCGATTTCTATTTCAATCGTCAAATCATATTGTATCATAAATCATAATAAGATATTTTAATAACTTTTTTCAAGAATCAATAGAACGTTAGAGCTTTAATACTCCTAAATATTTCATTTTATTTTATGTGGCCTTCCAATGTCAATGAAGAATTGGCTATAATCTGTGATACAAAATTAAATATCACACATATTTTTCCCTAAGCCGTTTTTACGTTATTGACATCTGCCAAATAAAATGAGAGTCTATGAATAGAGCATGTAGAATACCCGAACAACGATGTGGCCATGTGGTTGAGGCGTTGGACTGCAATGCAAATAAACTTTTAACGTCAATTTTAATTACGTTGAAAAAACCCAACTAAATTGATTACCCTCTTTGTGGTATTCTCATCATCATCCGAAATATCATGATCAATATCAAGTAATAGAAATCAAATGAGAAAAAAAAAGAAACCTAAGTTGTAATATTCGTTTTTACGATTAAAACATAAAAGTGGTAGAAGCTCCGAAATTTTTTCAATTTATTATGTCGATTTGCAAAAATTTCGAATTAAATACATCGAATTCTATTTCAATCGTCAAATGAAATTGAATTATAAATCATAATAGGATATTTTACTAACTTTTCTCAAGAATCAATAAAACATTAGAGTTTTAATGCTCCTAAATGTTTAATTTTGTTTTATGTGGCCTTCCAATGTCAATGAAGAATTGGCTATAATCTGTGATACAAAATTAAATGTCACACATATTTTTCTCTAAGCGGGTTTAACGTTATTGATATCTGCCAAAAACATTGGAGTCTACGAATATAGCATGTAGAATACCCGAACGACGATGTGGCCGAGTGGTTTAGGCGTTGGACTGCAAATCAAATGGACGTCTAACGTCAATATTAATTACGTTGACAAAAACCCAACAAAATTGATTACCCTTTTCGTGGAATTCTCATCCTCGTCCGAAACGTCATGATCAATATCAAGTAACAGAAATTCAATTAAAAAAAAAGGTAACCTAAGTTGTGATGATTTTTTTTTACGATAAAAACATAGAAGTGGTAGAAGCTCCGAAGTTTTTTGAATTTTTATGTGGATTTGGAAAAATTTCAAATTGAATACATCGATTTCTATTTCAATCGTCAAATCATATTGTATCATAAATCATAATAAGATATTTTAGTAACTTTTCTCAAGAATCAATAGAACGTTAGAGCTTTAACACTCCTAAATAATTCATTTTATTTTATGGGGCCTTCCAATGTCAATGAAGAATTGGCTATAATCTGTGATACAAAATTAAATATCACACATATTTTTCCCTAAGCGGTTTTTACGTTATTGACATCTGTCAAATAAAATGAGAGTCTATGAATAGAGCATGTAGAATACCCGAACAACGATGTGGCCATGTGGTTGAGGCGTTGGACTGCAATGCAAATAAACTTTTAACGTCAATTTTAATTACGTTGAAAAACCCAACTAAATTGATTACCCTCTTTGTGGTATTCTCATCATCATCCGAAATATCATGATCAATATCAAGTAATAGAAATCAAATGAGAAAAAAAAAGAAACCTAAGTTGTAATGATTTGTTTTTACGATTAAAACATAAAAGTGGTAGAAGCTCCGAAATTTTTTCAATTTATTATGTCGATTTGCAATAATTTCGAATTAAATACATCGAATTCTATTTCAATCGTCAAATGAAATAGAATTATAAATCTTTTAGGACATTTTACTAACTTTTCTCAAGAATCAATAAAACATTAGAGTTTTAATGCTCCTAAGTGTTTAATTTTGTTTTATGTGGCCTTCCAATGTCAATGAAGAATTGGCTATAATCTGTGATACAAAATTAAATGTCACACATATTTTTCTCTAAGCGGGTTTAACGTTATTGATATCTGCCAAAAACATTGGAGTCTACGAATAAAGCATGTAGAATACCCGAACGACGAGGTGGCTGAGTGGTTAAGGCGGTGGACTGCAAATCAAATGGACGTCTAACGTCAATATTAATTACGTTGACAAAATCCCAACAAAATTGATAACCCTTTTTGTGGTATTCTCATCCTCGTCCGAAATGTCATGAACAATATCAAGTAACAGAAATCCAATTAAAAAAAAAGGAAACCTAAGTTGTGATGATTTTTTTTTACGATAAAAACATAGAAGTGGTAGAAGCTCCGAAGTTTTTTGAATTTTTATGTGGATCTGGAAAAATTTCAAATTAAATTCATCGATTTCTATTTCAATCGTCAAATCATATTGTATCATAAATCATAAAAAGATATTCTACTAACATTTCTCAAGAATCAATAGAACGTTAGAGCTTTAATACTCCAAAATATTTCATTTTATTTTATGTGGCCTTCCAATGTCAATGAAGAATTGACTATAATTTGTGATACAAAATTAAATGTCACACATATTTTTCCCTTAGCGGTTTTTACGTTATTGATAACTGCCAAAAACATTGGAGTCTACGAATATAGCATGTAGAATACCCGAACGACGAGGTGGCTGGAGTGGTTTAGGCGTTGGACTGCAAATCAAATGGACGCCTAACGTCAATATTAATTACGTTGATAAAGACCCAACAAAATTGATTACCCTTTTTGTGGTATTCTCATCCTCATCCGCAATGTCATGATCAATATCAAGTAACAAAAATCCAATTAAAAAAAAAGGAAACTAAGTTGTGATGATTGTTTTAGGATAAAAACATAGAAGTGGTAGAAGCTCCGAATTTTTTTAAATTTTTATGTGGATCTGGAAAAATTTCAAACTAAATACATCGAATTCTGTTTCAATCGTCAAATAATATTGTATCATAAATCATAATAAGATATTTTACTAACTTTTCTCAAGAATCAATAAAACGTTAGAGCTTTAATACTCTTAAATATTTCATTTTATTTTAAGTGGCCTTCCAATGTCAATGAAGAATTGGCTATAATCTGTGATACAAAATTAAATGTTAGACATATTTTTCTCTAACCGGTTTTTACGTTATTGATATCTGCCAAAAAAAATGAGGTTCTACGAATAGAGCGTGTAGAATACCCGAACAACGATATGGCAAAGTGGTTGAGGCGTTGGACTGCAATTCAAATGAACTTCCAATGTCAATATTAATTACGATGAAAAACCCAACTAAATTGATTACCCTCTTTGTGGTATTCTCGTCATCATCCGAAATGTCATGATTAATATCAAGTACAGAAATCAAATGAGAGAAAAAAAGAAACCCAAGTTGTAATGATTTGTTTCTACGATAAAAACATAATAGTGGTAGAAGCTCCGAAATTTTTTCAATTTATTATGTCGATCTGCAAATATTTCAAATCAAATTAATCGAATTCTATTTCGATCGTCAAATCAAATTGAATCTAAATCATAATAGGATAATTTACTAACTTTTCTCAAAAATCAATAAAACATTAGATCTTTAATACTCCTAAATGTTTGATTTTAATTTATGTGGCCAATGACAATGAAGAATTGGCTATAATCTGTGATACAAAATCAAATGTCACATATATCTCTAAGCGGGTTTCACGTTATTGATATCTGCCAAAACATTGGAGTCTACAAATAGAGCATGTAGAATACCCGAACGACGAGGTGGCCGAGTGGTTAAGGCGTTGGACTGCAAATCAATAGGACTTCTAACGTCAATATTAATTACGTTGAAGAAACCCAACGAAATTGATTACTCTCTTTGTGGTATTCTCATCTTCGTCCGAAATGTCATGATCAATATCAAGTAACAGAAATCAAATGGGAAAAAAGGAAACCTAAGCTGTAAGTGGTAGAAGCTCCGAAATGTTTACAATTTGTTATATTTTGCTACGTAAGGTGTTTTATTGAAATAAGAGAAGTGGAGTAAAATCAATGGTGTAAAATAGAATTTCATATAAACTTTTATTTTATTTTATCTTGAACAATAAGTTCCAGAAAATGAGGGACGAAAAGTATCGCATATTGCGAGAGCAAGCGACGAGGTGGCTGAGTGGTTAAGGCGTTGGACTGCTAATCCAATGGGCTCTGCCCGCGTGGGTTCGAATCCCATCCTCGTCGAAAGCCTTTTGCAAACTAGTGATAGAAAATGAATGGACTTCTGACGTCAACGTTGATCACGTTGAGGAAACCCAACAAAATTGAATACCCTGTTTGTGTTAAACGTCCTAAAATTAGTAAAGTTTTTTACATCAGTTGAATTTATTTTGTCCATCATTACCAACACTATTCAAAGTTTTCGTCAGATTACACAGGGGTTTATGAAAGTTATCCCTATTTCTAAAAATGCATGTCACCAACACGCTTTGAAACATCATCAGAAATCATGTGGTTTATCACTATATTGCTGGAAAGATAAGAATTTAGCAGAAACCAATCAAGGTTTTATTTATTTAGTTAAAATTACTTATTTCGTATTATCTGGGATGCAAAAATGGGCTAGTGGGTTAGCGCAATTCTTTTACCTAGAATAATAGGCCAGAATGCCATACCTTTCATTCATTGTGGTAAGAGTTCGCGCGAAATAATCCTAGTACAAAATTACACACCTGCCTGCCTGCTTCTCTCCCTCACCACCTCATTCGTACTCATATTGTGTTTATTGCTTGTTGTGTCGCTATTTACGCTTATCCTTTGTACATTTTTCCTTTTCATTTGACCACTTTGTTTGTTTGAAACAACGAAATCCTTTCACAAGTATGAGGAGTTTGGCTCGTGCTCTGGACATCCCAAGGTCTTCAATCTAAGACATACTTCACGAAGAAACAAAATTTCTTGGAAAATGAACTTTCATTATTGTTGGCAGATGTAAATCTTAAGCTGTGCCGCACCAGGATATTCCAGAATGCCGTGTGCCCTGTGTCACTACCCAACAATGGTATGAAATTTCTTGAACGAAAATTACTCCAATAGATGGATCGGACGATGCGGTCCAATAAGGTGGTCTGCACGCTCTCCTTACCTTGACCCCATGGACTATTTCATTTGGGTTTTTTTTCGAAGAAATCCCTACGCTACGGAATCTCCGAGTGGAGAAGAACTAAGGCAGAAGATTGCAGAAGCTGAACGTAAAATAAAAGAAAACAGGGAAACTTTTAGGCGATTAAAAGACAATTTTTTACATAGAATTTTAATGTGCATTGTCACTGAAAGTGGTCATTTTGAAAATCTGTTATAACGTTAATAAATAAATTTTCTTTTACAGTAGGTATATATGTAGTAACATTTTCCACTTTTTCTTTCGAAAAGAATGACAAATATTAATTTCAAAACTAACTACGACACTGGAGTCTGAGTGACTCCAGATACAAAGACTTGGCCACTTAATGTGATCGTCTAGCAAGGGTAGGACTCTACGTTATGTTTAAGTAATACTTCAAGTTCGTGATAATTGAGATTAGTGAAAATAATTGGGAAACAAAGATGGTAAATAAAACACAACAATTAGACTCAAACAATCAACTCTTTATTCAGGGTCTAAAGAAAATGTAGGGTAAAGCCTCAGGCATAAAACCCCTTATGTTAGGTGATGTTAGGCCACTTGTTTAAAACTAAATGGTTAATCATTAACAGCCAGCAATCCAATATATAACAATTCTGAGAAAACTATAACAAAACAGATAGTAATCATAATAATCAGACTCCATAATACAAAGAGAATAATAAACATGGTAAATATGGCAACTTCAATAATACAACAAGAATTAATAATCATGGCAAATATGTAAACGACTAATTATGACCATCGTCATGATCACGGCCCCAGGATATGTGAGTCATAACAATAATATTGTATGAGCTAAGGAATTGGGAACACGGGGAAGGTCATGGAGTTCCAGCGGCGGCTCTGAAAAAATGACAGAAAGTTTTGCGATTGATAAAGAGAGTATATCCTCTCATGCCTAATAGCACATTATGGTAACGGTCCCTGCCTTAAGGTTTTGGAACTGGCCCTTCAAGGCCTTCGATCCAGGTACCTAAGAAATCTCATACAACAGTATAGGAATGGTCCACAATCTCGAGACCCCTAAATGAAATATCATGTAATTCGAGCATATAGATAAATAGACAGTAGTACGAGATCATTGAACAAATAAACAACAAATCTTGATAGAATATCCATCACGAGTAAATAATAAGAACCAGAATGCATTATGGACATAAATAACAGAAACAGATATAGGTAATCGATAATAAGCAATATAAATAATGAAAGCAGGGAATCTACATAATCACCCGAAGGAAATATACATAACGACAACAAGAAGATACATCGGTAAAAAAAATAAGTTAACACAGTACGAAATATACACAACAATAACCTTGAATAGTAAGGCAAGTACATTACACAGTAAAATGACCAACTACAGCAGTACGAAAGATACATAATGATAACATGAGACAGGGGTAACTTAACAACTTTAGCCTTTGATATAACATCATGGTGCTACGTACACGTTATTCCATATCAACCATACTAGTACTACCACTAGTGGAGGTCTCCATATGTTCCTGGCGATTAATCACAGGTCCAGACCCTCAGAGCGGTTGGCAATTCCTATTGTACCATGGGTTACAGTAAATAAAATTGATCTGTTACCCTCCAGTGACACATTGTAGAAAGCTGATAAATAAGGCATTCATTGTTATGGTAGACACCTGAACTCCAAGAGCAGTAATATCGGAGACAATGGAATCACATGCTATAAGGGGTTTGTTTCTTATGGCACGAGTAGAATTATACAAAGTGAACAAAACATCACAAGAACAAACAAAACATTATGTGAACAAAGGAAATAGAGTTATATGAAATTAGACAAAGCACTATATGAGGAAGGAATTACATTCGAAAGACAACAGCATTAATGACATAGTCCCAAACACCACCTAATACACCATGAAACCTAATAATATTGCATAATAACAGTATTAATTTACAAACATAATAGAAAAATAATAAATTCACTGAACCAATCCAATTCTCAATGCCATTCATCAACAAAGGTTAATAAAATGTACGAGCAACTAATAACATTTAAAATCTCTCCCAATTATACTTACAAAATATATTCTAGGGTCACTCAACGTGAGATGTCTTTGTTTTCGAACTCACACAAAGGCACTAACACTTTTTTTGGGTCTCTGTTACTTCTCTCACAACTCCACCGATAATGGTTCCACCATCTTGCATTCTTTCTTTCTATTTTGTTTCTTTGCACTCGCGCAGATCGACGCAGGCACTTGACAGTGCGGCACGTTCTTCTTTTCTTTCTCCGATTCTAACCATAGAATTTATTCTGACCATGAACTCTCCTTCGACGTACGTGAGGAGCCAGTGGTGTTTCAACATAGGGTGAAATGAGACTACGATTTTTTTTGTATTGAAAAAACCTAGGATGTTACAGTATTGTCACTCATTAACAAAACCACCTCTTACTTAAAAAATTTGTTAAGTTTATTTTGGACAATGATTGAATGGAAAAAAATTCTAATACACCAAATCATAGCTTATTTGCAGTAATCTTGATCAGTTAATGAGTGAATCTAGCCTTAATGATCATAAAATGACAACAAAATTTTTAAGAATTTCCACCTTGGTGAATTTGATGGCGTATTTTAGCGAAAATAGCCCATTAAGTACTGCTTATTTTAAATGATCCTGATTGCTAAGAGTAAGGCGCATTTTATAGGCATAATCAGTAATAAAAAAATTCCCATTTACATTTTTTATTTATGTTTGAAAGTTTTGGTCTTAATTCACTAGACGTATTTTTTTCTCTTGAAACCAATTTTTCCAAAAATTTCAAGAATTCCTACGACGACATTTTTGTTTAATTCGTCATGGTTTCATATTTTTTATTTAGTATGTGAACATTTTAATTTCCAATTTATATTTCTTTTGAG
This sequence comes from Micraspis discolor, assembly GCA_030674115.1. Lineage (NCBI taxonomy): Eukaryota > Metazoa > Arthropoda > Insecta > Coleoptera > Coccinellidae > Micraspis > Micraspis discolor. The sequence continues at coordinate 12,456 of JARTUT010000068.1, forward strand.
TTTATAGACTTATGTCTCAACTCTTGTATTTGTATAAATGAATAGAAAAAATGCTTGCTGAGTCACGCTTAATAAATTTGAAAGTTCACCATTCACCATAAGTTTCTACAATCATTTGACGCGCCTGAGCTGCATATTTTTTCGAATGAAATGCAAAAAGCAACACTACTCTCAAATGACGTTTGCTCGGCTCGAATTTCGTCATTCTCGCGCACGAACAAAACAAAGCTCAATAAAAACAGACAAGCAAGATTTTGTGGAGTTGTTGACTGATGCCTCAGCTGACTATGTGACGTTTCTGTTGGTACTTATCGACCGATTTGCAATGCTAGTGCAACCTATGGAAAAACGGTGGTTTGATATTTGTAGGTCTAATAGTTTTATACCTTTGTTTTTAGAATTTTTTTACGTGATCGAGGCCTAAAGTTCTGAAATTTTCTTAAAAACTCAATAACCGTGAATAATCGCGGAACATACATGGGGTATTTTGGATACGTCATGACACGATCAATCTAATTTTTCTTAAACGTCACTCTCCCGGCCACCCTCTATATTCAAGTGTTCGGAGAAATACTTTTTGCTTCACACCCGTGACATTCAATACCTCCAACGTGGCTCTTATTGGAGTATACCTGTTACACCTCAAAATTATTCTTGAAGCTCTATTCTGGGTTACCTGTATCTCGCTGAGTTTATTAGAACCAGAACCGAAAAGCAATACCGATCAGAGTTTAAGATGTGATGAATAACTAGACGGCAAAAAAGCTTTCAACTTAACGATTGAATAACTTAAAATTACAGCAAAAAACAGCTTTTCAATTAACGGCTTAAAACTCATAAGTGCGGCAAATAAGATCTGATGAGGAACAAATTACGAAAAAAATGAACATTGTTGGAAGTAACGATAAAACAAAAATTAATTCAACTAATGAAGCTCGAATGAAAAGAGTCAAAGAAATCCCTCTGTATAATGCGAATTATCTCTGATACGGTAACCATAGCAACATAATATGAAATCAAACCCAAGCCTCCTCCCACATTCACGGGGATTGCGCGTAGTTTCTATGGAGCCCAAAATATTTCTTCAATATTTGGTACTCATATTCTACAACTTCCGTGTCCTATTAGTTATACTTCTGTAGGGTTACCTCGATAAATTTTATTGGGCTATATTTTGCATAGTTGTCCATGTTATTTACACTGATCTTGCTAAGGTCTTTGACAGTTTGTTCCATAAAACTCCGATTTGTTAAATTCCTGCTGTTTGCGGATGATTAAAAATTTTCTTCTCATTAGAATTGTTAATCGATGTTGACCGGTTGAGATCGGATTTACAGGCGGTTGAGGAGTGGTGTCTTGCCAATTGCCTGACTATCAACATCAATAAGTGTAAGTTCATGACGATTTCCGTTTGGAGCACCTATTACGATCGATTATTGTATTATTGGTGCCTATAGATAGAGTATTTGTTTACAAAGACCTGGGTGTTTCATATGACAGCACGTTGTCTTTTTAGGGCACATATTCGGAACGTTTCTGCGTCATCTCTCAGGACTCTGGGGTTCATAATAAGGAATACTAGGGACTTTAACATCGAGACTCTTCACCACGTTTACATCTCGTTGGTTAGACCAATGTTGGAATTCTCTCTGTAGTGTGGTCTCCATACTTATCGGCCGACGTTTCCTTCTTAGAGAGGGTCCAAACCAGATTTCTAAAGTATGCTTCTCTTAGAACGGGTACATTTTCAGTTTATACTTTCCCCGCCAGTCGAATGCGGGAACCCCATGGACTATCCTCCTTGAGGACGAGAAGATTTCATGCGTATGTGATATTCATTGCTAAGCTCTTTCAGGGTCTTTTGTACTCCCCAGACTTGTTGTCACAATTCAACTTAAATGTCCCACCTCGACCCATCCGAAGGTTTGATTTATTTAGACTCGCTCAATCAAGAACCAATTATAGTTTTCATTCCCGGTTTCGAGATTAATGCGAAACGCTAAAGTCGCCGACTCATTAGGAGTTAATATATTTCATGTATCTATTTCGAGGTTGAGGAGAGAATTGAAGTACCTGATAAAACTGTAATATTTAAGATTAATTTTTATTTGTGCTTTATATTGTTTTTCTGTTTCATATTACACATATATATGTATTATACTTGCTTTACCTCTACATCCACTCTGTTTCTTGTTATACTGCTTATATTTTATTATTTTGTGTTATATTTTACATACAAAATACAAAATATCCGCTCATTATCAATTTATTTTTCTTTCACTCATCAATAGAGCTGGAAAAAAATTTCGACGAGGATGGGATTCGAACCCACGCGGGCAGAGCCCATTGGATTAGCAGTCCAACGCCTTAACCACTCGGCCACCTCGTCGCTCAGATGTACTACATGTTCTATTTCCGGACCCTCATTTTTGTGGTAGAAACTTGATGTACTTTATGTCTTATCACTTAATGAACCAAAATATTCTCACCAATATAAGAAAATTTAAAAGCAATATTATCAGAAGATAACTGAAAGAAAACAAAGTTGTTTAGCCAACAAGATCATATGTTCTGACAACAAGACTAGAACAACCTGGGGATTAATTAAGTCATTAACGTATAAAGGGGGTTACAAAAAACAAGTTCTACCATCTGGCACCCCACAATTACTAGTGGAGGATTCAAACACCTATTTTGTGAATGTTGCTTCCAATAATGTAATGGTTACACAAAATGAATATAGTGGTAAATAGGTAGAATCAGACTAGATTATTCAAGTAGTTAAACAGTTGAAAAATTCTTTATCATCAGGTCACGACCAAATTCCTAATTTCATCATAAAGAAGGTTATTCACTTGATTGTTGAAGCATTAAAATATATCATATATAAGGCCTTTATAACTGGCACATTTCAATTGCTCCCAAAGTTTCAATTATTTCACCTTTATATAAATCTGGTAATGGTGATGATCTTGGAAACTACTGACCGATTAATCTGTCAATGACTTTATCTAAGATATTTGAAAGATTTTAGCCAATCGTCTTGTTAAGTTTTCTAGAAAACACAAAATTTTTTGCCCAAGTCAACATGGGTGCATGAATAAAAAAACACAACGACTGCAGTTTTTGAACTTACACAAAAAGTTACAGAAGCTTTAGAAATGGGCAAAATCCCAATTGGTTCATTTCTGGATTTGTCTAAGGCGTTTGATTGCGTTGTTCATGCTATGAACCGAAGAAACTCCAAAATTATGGTATTAGAGACAATCAACTCAAATTAATGGAATCTTATCTTAAGGGCCGAAAACAGAAAGTACATATTAATGTTGGTGAAAATATTTTTATTTCTGAAGAAAGAGAGATCAATTGTGGTGTGCCAGAAGGCAGCATTTTAGGTCCACTATTTTTTATTGTCTATATCAATGATCTGCCGTTCAATATTAGTCAGTTGCTCAATATGATTTTATATGTTGATGATATCAACATACTGAAAGTAGATGATTTAACTAAATTAGTTGAAGCATTGAATAACGCATTCGTCGAGGTGAAAGAATGGTATTCCATGAATGGCTTAAAATTAAATGGTGAAAGACAGAATGTGTAATTGTTCATAATTCAAGATCCAAAACTCAATTACCAAATAGGGTAGTTTCAGAGAACGCGTAGAAATTACTGGTTAAACTAATTTTTGGGTATTCATGTTGACAACGAATTGAAGTGGAAAAGTCATGTTGATCTTTTTGACTAAGAAATTCTTTATATGCCATTAATGTTCTGAAAAAGTCTCCGGATATTCAAGGTTAAGATGGCGGCCGCGGAAGTTGTTGGTGAAAGTGGCTCTGTCGAGAATTTAAGAGTAGCGAAGGTTAAGTGCATCCAATGTAAGAAAAAAGTGGTGGACTATGTGGAGTGCATTCTAAATGCATGGAACAATCTGCAAGTCAAAAAGGACAAGTTGCAAACATCAGCAGAAAAATTTCGATAAGTTCCCTATATGAAGTCATGGAAATTCAAAATCAAAATAAGATTTTGAGTATTGAAAATATGTACCTCAAAGAGCTGTTAAGGGAGGTTCAAGAAAAGAACAAAATTCTACATGAAAACAATTGTCTTTTGGTTGAGAAATTGTCCGAAGTGGAAGTACATTGGAAAAAACTGAGAAAAAAACCGTTGCCATTGCACATAAGAAGGTAACAGTAAATGTAAACAAGGATGGAGGGGACCAAATAATTGACAAACGTAGTGCAAAAGATCGGCATGAAATTGGTACTTTGAAACTACCATCTGTCAAGTCCGGACCACAGAACCCTGTAATCGGGATTTCCGACGATGACATTTCAGTTAACAACAAAACAAATAAAGAAAAATCAAGTCAAGTTATACTGAATGATTCAAATAGAAATGAGGGAATACCAGTAACTACTAATCATGAATGAAATACTGTCAGATATGGAAGAAAGAAGAAAAATTTAATTTGTACTGGTTCGAAGAAGATCAAAGAAAACACAATCATTAAAGGAGCCCCAAGGAAACGATGGGTATACGTCGGACGAGTCGAAGGAAATGAAACATCCGAACAGGACATTAAAGACTATTTGAAGGATATCAATGGACATGAGAACATCGAAGTGAAAAAACTCTAAACTCTTGGTAAAAATGCCGCTTTCAGTTTGGGTGTTCCTTCTGACGAATTATTTCAAATCTTGGGTGATCCAGAGGTATGGCCTGAGGGGATAGTGGTCAGAGAGTTTTCGTTCCACAATTTATTTCGAGAGAAGTTACCGGCAGCATGTAGTGAGAACACAGCTCTAGCGATTCTTGCTACAACAAAGCCACATGATATCAGGTTCACCATAATAGATCAAAATCTCAGATCAATTGGAAATTCAGTGGAGCAAATTGAAGACATAATTCAAAATAACATGGATATAAAAATCCTTTGTTTCTTTGAACATTGGAAATCGATAGAGGAGCTCAAAACTATAATATTCCAGACTACATACTCAAGGCATGGTTTTGCAGCCAACATGGAGAACATGGTGGTAGCCATATACACACATACAGATCTGAGTGTGAAGGAAAGTAAGGACATGGGTGAGATTTCAGTGAAGGGCTCTATGGAGTGTGCAGCAGTGGAATTCTCAAGTAACAACAATAAGTTTATATGCTTGACAGTTTATAATGATGGTAACGTAAACATTCTAATTGAGAAACTGAACATTGTTTTGAATAAATTGGAAAACGAGAATGCTCAAGTAATTTTGGTTGAGATTTCAATGTTGATTTGTTGCAGGACTCGCAGAGAAAAGCTGATTGGCTTGGTCTCCTAAATTCTAATGATATCAAACAAACAATATTTGAACCAACTAGGATAAAGTCTACAGGTCGCACATGCATTGATGGCATACTTACCAAGCTTAGTATACCTTTTCATTCTTATGTCTTAGACACTCATATTTCTGACCACAGAGCGCAGATAATCACATTCATGCAGGAAAAGCCCAGATAACAGTTAGGATGTAAAAGACTTTGCTCAGATGAAAATATTCAAGTGTTGAAAGCTCTACTGAGCAATCAGAATTGGTCAGTTCTGGATGACTCAGATGATGTCAATGAACAATTCAATACTTTCCATGATATACTTCTGAAACATTTTAATGTAGCTTGTCCACTTAAAAATTTTAAAATAAGAAAAAAGTACAAACACCCAAGCTCTTCTCAGAATCAAATGAAACAAAGATTGGATGTCCTGCTAGTATGCAGTAGAAACGATGAGAGATTTAAAGATGAGTACAACAAAGTTCATTGTAAATATGACAGCTTATTGATCCAAAATAAAAAACAAAATTATAGAAAAATAATAGAAAGTTCAGATAATAAAACAAAACTGCCTGGTCAGTAGTAAACACTATCAAAAATCAAAGACAATATAGCAATTTTCCAATCAAAGAAAATTTGGAAAATATTTCTAATGAAATTAATAAGGTTTTTGTCAATCAAGGTGTAAATCTGACCAAAACCAACCCAAATGGAGAAGCCGTTGACAATATTAATTTTCAAGTTTGTGAGTCTATATATTTGAGATCGATCAGCAAGGAAGAATTAGGAAAAATAATAAAATCCTTAAAAAACAAACATACCAGTGGTATCGATGGAATACCGAACAGTGTTATAAAACAAATATCCAAAGAAATTTTGGAACCACTGCTGTATATTTTGAACAACTCTCTCAAAAAGGGTATTTTTCCTGACAGACTGAAGACGGCGATTGTTAGGCCAATATATAAGAAGAAAGCAGATGTGAACGATTTTGAAAACTACAGACCTATCAACATATTACCTAGCTTGTCCAAAATTTTTGAGCTGGCCTTTTGCAACCAGATTACAGCATTCTTTCTTTGAAAAATAAAATATTCTCAGAACACCAGCATGGCTATATTCAGACAGCTATTTTCAGGTTTATAAAAAGAATAACTTCTGCATTTGAAGATGGAGATATGTCTATGGGACTGTTTCTCGACTTATCCAGGGCTTATGACTGCCTAAATGTAGGGCAGTTAGTTTCAAAAATTGGAAAAATACGGAGTGAAGGGACCAGCTGTTGATTGGTTTAGGTCTTACTTTAAAGGACGCACTCAGCTGGTGGAGATCATCTCAGAAGGTGTCAAGATAAGGTTGAGCTAGAAGAACTAAATTAGGAATACCACAAGGGAGTATTGCGGGTCCATTATTTTTTGTAATTTATGTAACTGATTTTGGACTGGAGTGGTGCAACTTAGCCATCAAGTAGCTTTTTTGAAGGATACGTAGATGACAAGAATCTTTTGGTTATAGCATCTCTTTGGCCGGAGCTGAGAAACTTGGGCGGTACTTGGAGATGCAGAAAATTCATTAATCCGGAATAATATCGTACTAAATAAGAACAAGACAAATTTGGTGGCCTTTCATCCTCCACGGTCAAGATGGGAAGTCCCAGTTGACGTAAACTTGAACACCTCAGTTTACAATATTTCTAGTAGTACAAAATTCTAGGAGTTCATATTGATGAAGGATTGAACTGGAAAGAACACGTAGAACATTTATGCAAAAAGTTGCTTCCCTCCATCTATGCATTCAGAGTGCTGCCTAAATATCTTGATGCCCAAGTACTGAAAACGGTTTACCATGCAACCATTGAATCAAAACTAAGATTTGGTCTCATATTCTATGGAACAGGGAATATTTCATCACTGTTCATACTACAGAAGACCGCAGTGAGAATCATGAACGGGTTAGGATTCAGAGACTCATGCAGAGGATACTTTAAATAAAGACCTGTTGTTATTATTGTTATTATTATTATTCCTACAGTGAGAGTTGTTTATTTCTCATGTTTTCAATCTAACCTGTCTTATGGTATTGTGTGCTGGGGCAATAGTTCATTTTTATCTAGCCTATTTGTAAAGCAAAAAAATGATGATCAGATCAATTTTTGGTATGAAATACCGACAAACATGCAGGGGGTGTTTTCCTGTACTCACAAGATACATACCTTGATTGACTTTACATTTATAATTGCATAAAGTTTTTTCTTCAGCATAAAGAATCATTCGAGCGGTTCCAAAATAATAACTCAAGGACAAGACAAATTCATCAATACCTCTATCCAATATACTTTGACTGTGACACACAATAATGCTATGTATATGTGTATTAAATTGTATAATACTCTACCTAAGCAATTTCAAAATGTAAATAGGGCAATTTTGTTTATTAAGAAATTGAATTAATTTATAATGAGGTGTGAACCATATAACATAGAAGAATTTGAGAATTTCTGTAGGAGAGAAAGGAATATAACTTTAAGTTTGTAATTTTTTGTTTTTTGACATTTATTCTTGTACTTTTGAAATGTCCTTTGAATTGAATAAAGGTTACTATTATTATTATTATCAAAAACTTAAAAGCCACCTCTCGAGAAAAAATGCGTGTGGAATTTCATTTCGTATCATACATTATAGTCAATTTTTCATTCAAAACGGAAGGCTTTGGAATCAGAACAAAATGAAACATTTCGGGGCATTAAAACTATTAAATGTTTTTGATTCGTGAGAAAACTTTGAAATTACCAGGTATACCGGTGTAAAGTAAGCGTCAAGATACAAATGTCTCGATAGGGTACATTTGTTGTGAACGAGCCTTTATTTTTTTGGTTTGTTCGCTCTGATTTCTGTAAAAACATATTTAGTATAGGTACATCAAGTCATTAAATAGACAACATCATATTTTTTTCATCAAGTTAAAAATATCGAATTTGTTTTCATTTGAGGAAAGTGCTGCAGAGTCGCATCGTTACTTGTCAAGGCATATGGTGATCATGCTCTATCAGAAGCAACATGCAAAAGATGGTTTCAACGATTCAGAAATAATGATTTTGATGTGAGAAATGAAGAACGTGGAGGACCATCAAAAAGTTTGAACACGGCGAATTCTAAACGGTATTGAATGGAGATGACACTTTGAATCGAAAGAAAATGGCATAAATGTTGAATGTTGAACAACAAACAATTTCTGACCATTTAAAAGCTATGGAAAGATCCAAACATGTCGTAAATGGGTGCCACATGAATTGAATGAAAGACAGAAGAAAAACCGAAGAAACACTGTGAAATTTTGTTTCAAAGACACGAAAGAAAATCAGATTTGCATCGATTGTTACTGGCGATGAAAAATGGATTAATTTTAAGAATCCAAAACGGAAAAAATCATGGCCTAATCTGGGACAACCATCAACATCGACTGCAAAACCAGATCGATTCGACTAGAAGACAATTGCTGTTCATTTTGGTGGACCAGAAACGTGTGGTGTACCACGAGCTCCTAAAACCTCGTGAAACAGTTGATAGTGATCGCTATCGACAACAAATGATGAATTTGAACCATGCATTGATCGAGAAACGACCAGAATTGACAGAAGGCACGGCAAGGTAATTTTTCTCCATGACAATGTAGGTACGTGCACACAAAGCAAAACCGGTTCAGAATATAATCAAAACACTTGGTTGGGAGCTGCAACCCTACCTGCCGTATTCACCATACTTGGCCTCTTCAGACTACCATTTGTTTTCATCGATGAGACACTCATTGGCTGAGTAGCACTCTGATTCCTACGAGGAGGAGGTCTAAAATTGAGTGTCTGGTTGGTTTACTTTAAAAGACGAACAATTTTAATGGCGTGGTATCCACAAATTGCCTGAAAGGTGGTCAAAATCTATGGAAAACAATGGCCAATACTTTCAGTAAAATTTTTCTTACTTTCCCATTAATAATTAGTGTTTTATTTTCACGGAAAAACGCTCATTTCATACCGGTAAACCTGATAAAGTAGGTACTTCCATTTCGTGCCTATAAGGAGAAAGGTATTGTATTGATCTTACAGAAAAATTCACGACTAAATGAAGCAATTTGTCTCAATGTACCATATAGAAGATGAAATAATGAGTAAAAATACTTACCTGTGGTCAATCTGATGTAGGTAACAGTGTTGCAGAAATGTGGACCAGCCCTATCATCAAGATGAGTCTGAAGTTGAACCGATAAGCTTCTATTCAAAGAATAAGAGCTGAATGACATTTTGTCTTAGATATTATGCCAATTTGACATTCAATCAGAAAAGTTTAAACATACTTTCAAAATCTTTTTCTTAAAACAGTCAGTCTCTGCCATGTGATATATTGAAATTAGCTGGTATAGCAGAGCTAAAAAGAAAGTTTGAACCTTCAGGTAATGAGAATTAAGGACTTAAACAATTTTGTATATAATTTGAATATAGAGCAGAAAATGGTTTCATATGATTTGCTTGACACTCTGATGAAGAATCTGTCGTTGAACTGGATTATGTCCGACCATATGTGCTTCATGTTGAAGCTGAGATATTCTCGGCAGCATGAGTTTATTTTGTTTCTATGATTATTGTTCTTTTAATAAGATCAGTATACATTAGAGATGTCTAAAAAAAAATTAAAGGTGTCAATCAATTTATGAATAAATATTAGTTCCTTATTCTGAATAAAATTAACTTCAACATGGTAGCAGAGCGTGGTTAGGTTGAAGAAACAGAATGAACGAGAAGATATTTACAAATTGAAAGAGAGTTAAAATCAGGAGATGGATACAAGCAAAATACAAATTGGTTTGCTAGAGAGGAAGTCAAACTGGTCAACCTGGAAATATAAATTGTGCATTTTGTTAAGAGGAATTAAAGGCGGTCTAGAGGTTATCGAAGGAAATTTAAATGCCCCTAAATCCTTACCAGAAGATGCTACAACTGTTGCTAAAACCAGGTACGAGAAAGACTTATCAGATTTCAATCAAGCTGATAATAATGCTTTACTAATTCTGACTTGTGTCATATACACAAGAAACTTAAGAAAAAGTAATGCGTTTAACATCCGCTAGAGAAGTTTGGCTAGAATTGCACAGGCTTTATGATGGCAATGTCGAGGACAAGACCTATGACCTATGCATGCAATTCTTCAGCTATGTATTAGGTGTACAAATAAGTTTCCGCTGTTTGTCAAAAAGATGGCCCCACCAGAAGGTTATGGAGAAATTGTCAGATGTAAAACGTAATATCCCAAGTTTAGTCATCTGGCAACACCATAACCTCAAAGTACTAGTGATTCCGTATCAGCATCACGTAATTTTTTTCGTGCAAAAATGTCAAGTTTTATTCCGAATAAGCATCATTTGCGGGAACTATCGATTTACTTCTTTAATGTGAACAAATCTGCAGCTGAGGCGCATCGATTGCTTCTAGAAGCATATGGTGAAGCTGCTTTAAGTGAGAGAAGTTGTCAGAATGGTTTCAAAAGTTTAAGAACGGTGAGTTTGACGTTAAAGACAAAGAACGCAGTGGAAGGCCGAAAGTGTACGAAGACATGGAATTAGAAGCACTATTGGAGGAAGATTCATCCCAAACGCAAAAAGAACTTGCACTTACTCTACAAGTGACTCAACAAGCAATTTCACATCGTTTAAAATCGTTAGGAATGATTCAAAAACAAGGAAATTGGGTTCCATATGAACTAAAGCCGAGAGACGTTGAACGCCGATTATGCATGAGTGAAATGCTGCTTGCCAGGAATAAAAAAAAGAGTTTTTTGCATCGTATAGTCACTGGTGACGAAAATGGATTCACTACGATAATCCAAAGAAGAGAAAGTCATGGGTTAAGCCCGGCGAACCATCAACATCGACAGCTAAGCCGAATATTCATGGAAAAAAACTCATGCTGTGTATTTGGTGGGATCAGCTTGGTGTCGTGTATTATGAATTGCTGAAACCAAGCGAAACCATTACTGGAGCTCTCTACCGAACACAATTGATGAGATTGAGTCGGGCACTTAAGGAAAACGCGCCCATTACTACTCCAGACAAGACAAAAATATTCTTTACACGATAATGCTCGTCCACATGTTGCGGCGCCGGTAATAACATACTTGGAAACACTCAACTGTGAAGTTTTACCCCACCCGCCGTATTCACCAGACTTAGCCCCTTCTGATTATCGTCTGTTCTGGTCGATGGCACATGGTCTGTCTGAGCAGCTCTTTCACATCATATGAAGACACTAAAAATTGGGTAGATTTGTGGATAGCGTCAAAAGATGAAGAGTTTTTTTCGACGGGTATCCGAATGTTGCCAGAAAGATGGGGAAAAGTAGGGCAAATGATGGAAAATACTTTGAATAAAACGTAATGTACTTTTCCTTTACAATAAATTCCTAATTTTTTATAAAAACCGCGGAAACTTATTTGTACACCTAATAAAACAAGCAGATGATGATATAGCCACACATACATCAAAACTGAAGAATCTTTGGGACAAACTTCAGAAAGATATTTTGAAGGACAAAATGACTGCTGGAAATGAGTGTAAATGTGATTTACCTGAAATTTCACTTATCTGTAAAATACTAGAAACTCTATCTTCTGATTACTTCTCGTTCAAGTCAAGTTGATGCTCATATCAAACAAAGAAAGAACAATAGATAATTTGACAAATCAATTGGTTGCTTATGAAAAAAAGCATTATCAAGCAAAATTGAGACTAAACAGGAAGTATTGTATACCGTAAACAAAAGAAGTAATCTATTTTGTAAATATTGTAAATCACGAGGACATAAAATAAGACAGTGTCTGAAATTGAAGGCAGATGGTAAGCCACCAAACCTGACAAAACTAATAGAGCAAGTGATACGAAGAACAATGTTTCATTATTAGCCGTTTCCAATGTTGTATTGTTGTGTGAACAAGATGAAGAAAATTGGTAACGTTGACAATGGTGCAACTAATCACATTACCAACCAAAATAATGTGTTTGAGAGCTATGTACCATTTGACAATCATCACCAAATAACTACAGCAAACGGAGAGTCAGTACCGGCATTAGGAAAAGGTACAATTAGAGTAAAACAAACGTGAATGGTAGAATTCAAGTTTTTCCTCTGACTAAAGTACGGTATGTTCCTTAGTATCAAGAAAAACTTGTTCTCAACATTGTCAGCACAAGATAAAAATCAGACAGTGAATTTGTTTCAACAACAGAACAGTGTTATTTCAAGTTATCAGGAGAAGTTATACTTGTTGATCCAGAAATTGTTCAGGAGGATTGTATAAAACTTAAAATGAAATCCTTAAAGCCAGAAAATTGGAAAGAAATTAATTCAGTTCATAATGATAATGTTTTGCAGTTATATCATGAAAGATTTGGACATAAAAATAAGAGATATGTAAAAACAATATTGAAAAGAGAACTGGGATTAGATGTCGATCTCGATAGTGAAATGTGTGAAAGTTGTATCTATGGGAAAGCTCATATACCAAATTTGGTACAAAATGTCGAGCCAAAGCACCTGGTGAACTCTCTATACAGATGTATGTGGTCCATTTTACCCATCCAAATCCGGCTATCGATATTATGTCTTATATAAATCTGGTAATGGTGATGATCTTGGAAACTACTGACCGATTAATCTGTCAATGACTTTATCTAAGATATTTGAAAAGATTTTAGCCAATCGTCTTGTTAAGTTTTCTAGAAAACACAAAATTTTTGTCCAAGTCAACATGGGTGCATGAATAAAAAAACACAACGACTGCAGTTACAGAAGCTTTAGAAATGGGCAAAATCCCAATTGGTTCATTTCTGGATTTGTCTAAGGCGTTTGATTGCGTTGTTCATGCTATGAACCGAAGAAACTCCAAAATTATGGTATTAGAGACAATCAACTCAAATTAATGGAATCATATCTTAAGGGCCGAAAACAGAAAGTACATATTAATGTTGGTGAGAATATTTTTATTTCTGAAGAAAGAGAGATCAATTGTGGTGTGCCATAAGGCAGCATTTTAGGTCCACTATTTTTTATTGTCTATATCAATGATCTGCCTTTCAATATTAGTCAGTTGCTCTATATGATTTTATATGTTGATGATATCAACATACTGAAAGTAGATGATTTAACTAAATTAGTTGAAGCATTGAATAACGCATCTGTCGAGGTGAAAGAATGGTATTCCATGAATGGCTTAAAATTAAATGGTGAAAAGACAGAATGTGTAATTGTTCATAATTCAAGATCCAAAACTCAATTACCAAATAGGGTAGTTTCAGAGAACGCGTAGAAATTACTGGTTAAACTAATTTTTTGGTATTCATGTTGACAACGAATTGAAGTGGAAAAGTCATGTTGATCTTTTGACTAAGAAATTCTTTATATGCCATTAATGTTCTGAAAAAGTCTCCGGATATTCAAGGTTAAGATGGCGGCTGCGAAGTTGTTGGTGAAAGTGGCTCTGTCGAGAATTTAAGAGTAGCGAAGGTTAAGTGCATCCAATGTAAGAAAAAGTGGTGGACTATGTGGAGTGCATTCTAAATGCATGGAACAATCTGCAAGTCAAAAAGGACAAGTTGCAAACATCAGCAGAAAATTTCTGATAAGTTCCCATATGAAGTCATGGAAATTCAAAATCAAAATAAGATTTTGAGTATTGAAAATATGTACCTCAAAGAGCTGTTAAGGAGGTTCAAGAAAAGAACAAAATTCTACATGAAAACAATTGTCTTTTGGTTGAGAAATTGTCCGAAGTGGAAGTACATTGGAAAAAACTGAGGAAAAAACGGTTGCCATTGCAGATAAGAAGGTAACAGTAAATGTAAACAAGGATGGAGGGGACCAAATAATTGACAAACGTAGTGCAAAAAGATCGGCATGAAATTGGTACTTTCAAACTACCATCTGTCAAGTCCGGACCACAGAACCCTGTAATCGGAATTTCCGACGATGACATTTCAGTTAACAACAAAACAAATAAAGAAAATCAAGTCAAGTTATACTGAATGATTCAAATAGAAATGAGGAATACCAGTAACTACTAATCATGAATGAAATACTGTCAGATATGGAAGAAAGAAGAAAAATTTAATTTGTACTGGTTCGAAGAAGATCAAAGAAAACACAATCATTAAAGGAGCCCAAAGGAAACGATGGGTATACGTCGGACGAGTCGAAGGAAATGAAACATCCGAACAGGACATTAAAGACTATTTGAAGGATATCAATGGACATGAGAACATCGAAGTGAAAAACTCTCTAAACTGTTGGTAAAAATTCCGCTTTCAGTTTGGGTGTTCCTTCTGACGAATTATTTCAAATCTTGGGTGATCCAGAGGTATGGCCTGAGGGGATAGTGGTCAGAGAGTTTTCGTTCCAGAATTTTTTTCGAGAGAAGTTACTGGCAGAATGTAGTGAGAACACAGATCTAGCGATTCTTGCTACAACAAAGCCACATGATATCAGGTTCACCATAATAGAACAAAATCTCAGATCAATTGGAAATTCAGTGGAGCAAATTGAAGACATAATTCAAAATAACATGGATATAAAAATCCTTTGTTTCTTTGAACATTGGAAATCGATAGAGGAGCTCAAAACTATAATATTCCAGACTACATACTCAAGGCATGGTTTTGCAGCCAACATGGAGAACATGGTGGGGTAGCCATATACACACATACAGATCTGAGTGTGAAGGAAAGTAAGGACATGGGTGAGATTTCAGTGAAGGGCTCTATGGAGTGTGCAGCAGTGGAATTCTCAAGTAACAACAATAAGATTATATGCTTGACAGTTTATAATGATGGTAACGTAAACATTCTAATTGAGAAACTGAACATTGTTTTGAATAAATTGGAAAACGAGAATGCTCAAGTAATTTTGGTTGAGATTTCAATGTTGATTTGTTGCAGGACTCGCAGAGAAAAGCTGATTGGCTTGGTCTCCTAAATTCCCAACGATATCAAACAAACAATATTTGAACCAACTAGGATAAAGTCTACAGGTCGCACATGCATTGATGGCATATTTACCAAGCTTAGTATACCTTATCATTCTTATGTCTTAGACACTCATATTTCTGACCACAGAGCGCAGATAATCACATTCATGCAGGAAAAGCCCAGAGAACAGTTAGGATGTAAAGACTTTGCTCAGATGAAAATATTCAAGTGTTGAAAGCTCTACTGAGCAATCAGAATTGGTCAGTTCTGGATGACTCAGATGATGTCAATGAACAATTCAATACTTTCCATGATATACTTCTGAAACATTTAATGTAGCTTGTCCACTTAAAAATTTTAAAATAAGAAAAAGTACAAACACCCAAGCTCTTCTCAGAATCAAATGAAACAAAGATTGGATGTCCTGCTAGTATGCAGTAGAAATGATGAGAGATTTAAAGATGAGTACAACAAAGTTCATTGTAAATATGACAGCTTATTGATCCAAAATAAAAACAAAATTATAGAAAAATAATAGAAAGTTCAGATAATAAAAACAAAACTGCCTGGTCAGTAGTAAACACTATCAAAAATCAAAGAGAAGATAGCAATTTTCCAATCAAAGAAAATTTGGAAAATATTTCTAATGAAATGAATGAGTTTTTTGTCAATCAAGGTGTAAATCTGACCAAAACCAACCCAAATGGAGAAGCCGTTGACAATATTAATTTTCAAGTTTGTGAGTCTATATATTTGAGATCGATCAGCAAGGAAGAATTAGGAAAAATAATAAAATCCTTAAAAAACAAACATACCAGTGGTATCGATGGAATACCGAACAGTGTTGTAAAACAAATATCCAAAGAAATTTTGGAACCACTGCTGTATATTTTGAACAACTCTCTCAAAAAGGGTTTTTTTCCTGACAGACTGAAGACGGCGATTGTTAGGCCAATATATAAGAAGAAAGCAGATGTGAACGATTTTGAAAACTACAGACCTATCAACATATTACCTAGCTTGTCCAAAATTTTTGAGCTGGCCTTTTGCAACCAGATTACAGAATTCTTCTTGAAAAATAAAATATTCTCAGAACACCAGCATGGCTATATTCAGACAGCTATTTTCAGGTTTATAAAAAGAATAACTTCTGCATTTGAGGATGGAGATATGTCTATGGGACTGTTTCTCGACTTATCCAGGGCTTATGACTGCCTAAATGTAGGGCAGTTAGTTCAAAAATTGGAAAAATACGGAGTGAAGGGACCAGCTGTTGATTGGTTTAGGTCTTACTTTAAAGGACGCACTCAGCTGGTGGAGATCATCTCAGAAGGTGTCAAGATAAGATCGGAGCTAGAAGAACTAAAATTAGGAATACCACAAGGGAGTATTGCGGGTCCATTATTTTTTGTAATTCATGTAAATGATTTTGGACTGGCGGTGCAACTTAGCCATCAAGTAGCTTTTGAAGAATATGTAGATGACAAGAATCTTTTGGTTATAGCATCTCTTTGGCCGGATCTGGAGAAACTTGGGCGGTACTTGGAGATGCAGAAAATTGGCTAATTCGGAATAATATCGTACTAAATAAGAACAAGACAAATTTGGTGGCCTTTCATCCTCCACGGTCAAGATGGGAAGTCCCAGTTGACGTAAACTTGAACACCTCAGTTTACAATATTTCTAGTAGTACAAAATTCCTAGGAGTTCATATTGATGAAGGATTGAACTGGAAAGAACACGTAGAACATTTATGCAAAAAGTTGCTTCCTCCATCTATGCATTCAGAGTGCTGCCTAAATATCTTGATGCCCAAGTACTGAAAACGGTTTACCATGCAACCATTGAATCAAAACTAAGATTTGGTCTCATATTCTATGGAACAGGGAATATTTCATCACTGTTCATACTACAGAAGACCGCAGTGAGAATCATGAACGGGTTAGGATTCAGAGACTCATGCAGAGGATACTTTAAATAAAGACCTGTTGTTATTATTGTTATTATTATTATTCCTACAGTGAGAGTTGTTTATTTCTCATGTTTTCAATCTAACCTGTCTTATGGTATTGTGTGCTGGGGCAATAGTTCATTTTTATCTAGCCTATTTGTAAAGCAAAAAAATGATGATCAGATCAATTTTTGGTATGAAATACCGACAAACATGCAGGGGTGTTTTCCGTACTCACAAGATACATACCTTTGATTGACTTTACATTTATAATTGCATAAAGTTTTTCTTCAGCATAAAGAATCATTCGAGCGGTTCCAAAATAATAACTTAAGAACAAGACAAATTCATCAATACCTCTATCCAATATACTCTTTGACTGTGACACACAATAATGCTATGTATATGTGTATTAAATTGTATAATACTCTACCTAAGCAATTTCAAAATGTAAATAGGGCAATTTTGTTTATTAAGAAATTGAATTAATTTATAATGAGGTGAACCATATAACATAGAAGAATTTGAGAATTTCTGTAGGAGAGAAAGGAATATAATCCTTTAAGTTTGTAATTTTTTTTTTTTGACATTTATTCTTGTACTTTTGAAATGTCCTTTGAATTGAATAAAGGTTACTATTATTATTATTATCAAAAACTTAAAAGCCACCTCGAGAAAAAATGCGTGTGGAATTTCATTTCGTATCATACATTATAGTCAATTTTTTCATTCAAAACGGAAGGCTTTGGAATCAGAACAAAATGAAACATTTCAGGGCATTAAAACTATTAAATGTTTTTGATTCGTGAGAAAACTTTGAAATTACCAGGTATACCGGTGTAAAAGTAAGCGTCAAGATACAAATGTCTCTGATAGGGTACATTTGTTGTGAACGAGCCTTTATTTTTTGGTTTGTTCGCTCTGATTTCTGTAAAAACATATTTAGTATAGGTACATCAAGTCATTAAATAGACAACATCATATTTTTTCATCAAGTTAAAAATATCGAATTTTGTTTTCATTTGAGGAAAAGTGCTGCAGAGTCGCATCGTTACTTGTCAAGGCATATGGTGATCATGCTCTATCAGAAGCAACATGCAAAAAGATGGTTTCAACGATTCAGAAATAATGATTTTGATGTGAGAAATGAAGAACGTGGAGGACCATCAAAAAGTTTGAACACGGCGAATTCTAAACGGTATTGAATGGAGATGACACTTTGAATCGAAAGAAAATGGCATAAATGTTGAATGTTGAACAACAAACAATTTCTGACCATTTAAAAGCTATGGGAAAGATCCAAACATGTCGTAAATGGGTGCCACATGAATTGAATGAAAGACAGAAGAAAACCGAAGAAACACTGAAATTTTGTTTCAAAGACACGAAAGAAAATCGGATTTGCATCGGATTGTTACTGGCCTAATCTGGGACAACCATCAACATCGACTGCAAAACCAGATCGATTCGACTAGAAGACAATTGCTGTTCATTTTGGTGGACCAGAAACGTGTGGTGTACCACGAGCTCCTAAAACCTCGTGAAACAGTTGATAGTGATCGCTATCGACAACAAATGATGAATTTGAACCATGCATTGATCGAGAAACGACCAGAATTGGACAGAAGGCACGGCAAGGTAATTTTTCTCCATGACAATGTAGGTACGTGCACACAAAGCAAAACCGGTTCAGAATATAATCAAAACACTTGGTTGGGAGCTGCAACCCTACCTGCCGTATTCACCATACTTGGCCTCTTCAGACTACCATTTGTTTTCATCGATGAGACACTCATTGGCTGAGTAGCACTCTGATTCCTACGAAGAGGAGGTCTAAAATTGAGTGTCTGGTTGGTTTACTTTAAAGACGAACAATTTTAATGGCGTGGTATCCACAAATTGCCTGAAAGGTGGTCAAAATCTATGGAAAACAATGGCCAATACTTTCAGTAAAATGTTTTTTATTTTCCCATTAATAATAAGTGTTTTATTTTCACGGAAAAAACGCTCATTTCATACCGGTAAACCTGATAAAGTAGGTACTTCCATTTCGTGCCTATAAGGAGAAAGGTATTGTATTGATCTTACAGAAAAATTCACGACTAAATGAAGCAATTTGTCTCAATGTACCATATAGAAGATGAAATAATGAGTAAAAATACTTACCTGTGGTCAATCTGATGTAAGTAACAGTGTTGCAGAAATGTGGACCAGCCCTATCATCAAGATGAGTCTGAAGTTGAACCGATAAGCTTCTATTCAAAGAATAAGAGCTGAATGACATTTTGTCTTAGATATTATGCCAATTTGACATTCAATCAGAAAAGTTTAAACATACTTTCAAAATCTTTTTCTTAAAACAGTCAGTCTCTGCCATGTGATATATTGGAAATTAGCCGGTATAGCAGAGCTAAAAAGAAAGTTTGAACCTTCAGGTAATGAGAATTAAGGACTTAAACAATTTTGTATATAATTTGAATATAGAGCAGAAAATGGTTTCATATGATTTGCTTCGACACTCTGATGAAGAATCTGTCGTTGAACTGGATTATGTCCGACCATATGTGCTTCATGTTGAAGCTGGAGATATTCTCAGCAGCATGAGTTTATTTTGTTTCTATGATTATTGTTCTTTTAATAAGATCAGTATACATTAGAGATGTCTAAAAAAAATTAAAGGTGTCAATCAATTTATGAATAAATATTAGTTCCTTATTCTGAATAAAATTGCTTCAACATGGTAGCAGAGCGTGGTTAGGTTGAAGAAACAGAATGAACGAGAAGATATTTACAAATTGAAAGAGAGTTAAAATCAGAAGATGGATACAAGCAAAATACAAATTGGTTTGCTAGAGAGGAAGTCAAACTGGTCAACCTGGAAATATAAATTGTGCATTTTGTTAAGAGGAATTAAAGGCAGTCTAGAGGTTATCGAAGGAAATTTAAAAGCCCCTAAATCCTTACCAGAAGATGCTACAACTGTTGCTAAAACCAGGTACGAGAAAGACTTATCAGATTTCAATCAAGCTGATAATAATGCTTTACTAATTCTGACTTGTGTCATATACACAAGAAACTTAAGAAAAAGTAATGCGTTTAACATCCGCTAGAGAAGTTTGGCTAGAATTGCACAGGCTTTATGATGGCAATGTCGAGGACAAGACCTATGACCTATGCATGCAATTCTTCAGCTATGTATTAGGTGTACAAATAAGTTTCCGCTGTTTGTCAAAAGATGGTTCCCACCAGAAGGTTATGGAGAAATTGTCAGATGTAAAACGTAATATCCCAAGTTTAGTCATCTGGCAACACCATAACCTCAAAGTACTAGTGATTCCGTATCAGCATCACGTAATTTTTTTCGTGCAAAAATGTCAAGTTTTATTCCGAATAAGCATCATTTGCGGGAACTATCGATTTACTTCTTTAATGTGAACAAATCTGCAGCTGAGGCGCATCGATTGCTTCTAGAAGCATATGGTGAAGCTGCTTTAAGTGAGAGAAGTTGTCAGGAATGGTTTCAAAAGTTTAAGAACGGTGAGTTTGACGTTAAAGACAAAGAACGCAGTGGAAGGCCGAAAGTGTACGAAGACATGGAATTAGAAGCACTATTGGAGGAAGATTCATCCCAAACGCAAAAAGAACTTGCACTTACTCTACAAGTGACTCAACAAGCAATTTCACATCGTTTAAAATCGTTAGGAATGATTCAAAAACAAGGAAATTGGGTTCCATATGAACTAAAGCCGAGAGACGTTGAACGCCGATTATGCATGAGTGAAATGCTGCTTGCCAGGAATAAAAAAAAGAGTTTTTTGCATCGTATAGTCACTGGTGACGAAAAATGGATTCACTACGATAATCCAAAGAAGAGAAAGTCATGGGTTAAGCCCGGCGAACCATCAACATCGACAGCTAAGCCGAATATTCATGGAAAAAACTCATGCTGTGTATTTGGTGGGATCAGCTTGGTGTCGTGTATTATGAATTGCTGAAACCAAGCGAAACCATTACTGGAGCTCTCTACCGAACACAATTGATGAGATTGAGTCGGGCACTTAAGGAAAAACGCGCCCATTACTACTCCAGACAAGACAAAATTATTCTTTTACACGATAATGCTCGTCCACATGTTGCGGCGCCGGTAATAACATACTTGGAAACACTCAACTGTGAAGTTTTACCCCACCCGCCGTATTCACCAGACTTAGCCCCTTCTGATTATCGTCTGTTTCGGTCGATGGCACATGGTCTGTCTGAGCAGCTCTTCACATCATATGAAGACACTAAAAATTGGGTAGATTTGTGGATAGCGTCAAAAAGATGAAGAGTTTTTTCGACGGGGTATCCGAATGTTGCCAGAAAGATGGGGAAAAGTAGGGCAAATGATGGAAAATACTTTGAATAAAACGTAATGTACTTTTCCTTTACAATAAATTCCTAATTTTTTAAAAACCGCGGAAACTTATTTGTACACCTAATAAAACAAGCAGATGATGATATAGCCACACATACATCAAAACTGAAGAATCTTTGGGACAAACTTCAGAAAGATATTTTGAAGGACAAAATGACTGCTGGAAATGAGTGTAAATGTGATTTACCTGAAATTTCACTTATCTGTAAAATACTAGAAACTCTATCTTCTGATTACTTCTCGTTCAAGTCAAGTTGGATGCTCATATCAAACAAAGAAAGAACAATAGATAACTTGACAAATCAATTGGTTGCTTATGAAAAAGCATTATCAAGCAAAATTGAGACTAAACAGGAAGTATTGTATACCGTAAACAAAAGAAGTAATCTATTTTGTAAATATTGTAAATCACGAGGACATAAAATAAGACAGTGTCTGAAATGGAAGGCAGATGGTAAGCCACCAAAACCTGACAAAACTAATAGAGCAAGTGATACGAAGAACAATGTTTCATTATTAGCCGTTTCCAATGTTGTATTGTTGTGTGAACAAGATGAAGAAAATTGGTACGTTGACAATGGTGCAACTAATCACATTACCAACCAAAATAATGTGTTTGAGAGCTATGTACCATTTGACAATCATCACCAAATAACTACAGCAAACGGAGAGTCAGTACCGGCATTAGGAAAAGGTACAATTAGAGTAAAAACAAACGTGAATGGTAGAAAGTTTTTCCTCTGACTAAAGTATGGTATGTTCCTAGTATCAAGAAAAACTTGTTCTCAACATTGTCAGCACAAGATAAAAATCCAGACAGTGAATTTGTTTCAACAACAGAAGAGTGTTATTTCAAGTTATCAGGAGAAGTTATACTTGTTGGATCCAGAAATTGTTCAGGAGGATTGTATAAACTTAAAATGAAATCCTTAAAGCCAGAAAATTCGAAAGAAATTAATTCAGTTCATAATGATAATGTTTTGCAGTTATATCATGAAAGATTTGGACATAAAAATAAGAGATATGTAAAACAATATTGAAAAGAGAACTGGGATTAGATGTCGATCTCGATAGTGAAATGTGTGAAAGTTGTATCTATGGGAAAGCTCATATACTCAAATTTGGTACAAAATGTCGAGCCAAAGCACCTGGTGAACTCTTACATACAGATGTATGTGGTCCATTTTACCCATCCAAATCCGGCTATCGATATTATGTCTTATTCAAGGATGATTATAGCAGATATCGTTTTATATATTTCGTGAAACACAAATCAGAAGTGATAGATAATTTGAACATTGTCCTAGAAGGAATTAAACCTGCAGGTTATGGTGTGAAAGAAGTATTATCAGATAATGGTGAGTTCGACAATAATAGAGTCAGAAAAACGCTAAACCATTATGGCATCCGACAAAGACTAATCATGCCATATACACCACAATAGAACGGGTGTGCAGAAAGAGAAACCGAACTGTTGTTGAAACAGCAAGAGCCTTAATGCAGGCTAGAGAAGGAATATTTGATCAGAGTTTTGGGCAGAATTAGTCAACACAGCCACATACATTCTGAATCATACTAGTAAATCAGGTGTTGAAGGATTATCTCCTTATGAAATATGGTTCAATAAGAAACCAAAATTGAGTCATTTGAAAATCATAGGTAGTAGTTGCTATGCTCTTATTCCTAAGATGTATCGAAAGAAAATGGAAAAGAAAGCTACTAAAGGTATTCTTATGGGTTATGAAAATGACGACGGTTATCGGATATGGTCTATAGATCAAAAGAGATTAGTAAGATCAAGGGATGTCATTTTTGATGAATGTGAAATTTTGCCAATAATGGGGCACGGTTCCGCACGGCGCAACTAGTGTCCGCGCGCAACAGAACCCCTCGAAGAGAACTGCCAAGGCCCAGCCTAAATCGGAGTGACCGGCTTTATGGTGTGCGCATGCGCAAACCACCGCGCGTCCACCCGCGATGCCGACAGGGCCGAGGTCGAACCAAGTGCCTGCCGCACAGCAGCCCACCCTACGGAACTTCGGTCTAAGCACGATTGAGCTTGCTCATCTCGTACATCAACGTCAGCTCCGCGAGATGGACAGCAGGAGTCCGCCGAGGTAAAACGGCCCACCACCTAGGGACGATTGAGCTTGCTCATCTCGGCACCCAGATGTCGGATCCGCAATACCGGCTAAAGGACCCAGTCGACACCCGTGACAAACCCGTGCCTCTAAGGGGTCGGGTCGACAAACGACAACAGGGGGGCACAGCATGAACCTCACCGCGCAGCAGCCCACGCCACGGAAAACTTCGGTCTAAGCACGATTGAGCTTGCTCATCTCGTACCTCAACATCAGCTCCGAGAGATGGACAGCAGGAGTCCGCCGAGGTAAAACGGCCCACAATCTAGGGACGATTGAGCCTGCTCATCTCGGCACCCAGATGTCGATTCCGCAATACCGGCTAAAGGACTCGTAAAGGACGTGATGCCTGAACGTCCTCCTGCAGCCGTCGTTCGGTCTCAACGATCGAACCTCACACTCACCTCCTGGAATCTCGTCCTCCACAAGTGGTCCTCCGGTCCCCCCTCTCTATACCCCTTTCCTACGTTGGTATGTCTGCCTACCACTGAACTCACTACCAGCACTAACAACACTGGCTGGACCCTCCCCCACTAAACGGTAGAGGCTTTCCTCTTATTTTGAGTTCCGCGCCGTGCGAGAAACTGCCGTTCCCGGTGCTCGACTCGCCTATAAGTACCATTCTCTGCATCCCCACCAACATACGTCATGCGCACTGCAGATGGAGGTGGGAATGATCGGTCGGTGTCCCCACCGTTCAGCGTGATCTCGCTGGATTCGATCGAGGTCAACGGGTTTCTGCCACGTAAACAAAACTACTTCGTTACAACCTTAAGTAGCCTTTTTACGTACTGTGATTTTCACAATTGTTTTCATTAATATAATCTCAAATACGAGAGTTGCCTTTTTGTCGCTCTTGTTCACCCGAACAGAGTGCCTATCATTTTGCCCAAATGTCTGTAATTTTCGCATATCGAGCCAAAAATGGTCTCAATCGATTGGGTTCACCTGCCCGATGGGGAAAAGGCGAAAGTTGAGTCTATCCGGCCGATCGTATTCTCTATAGTATCCAAAAGAGATGAGCTACAGTTTTCATATTTTCAAAATAGGTTATCTCAGTCAAGTTTGTTATTGGGCCAAATCCGTCGGATGGTTCAGCAGTTATGAGCATATGAAATTTTGTTTCCTCAATAACTACTAGAATATCCATCAGATCAAGTTGATACTTTAAATATCATTGAGGAGGCTGAACCAAAACGGCTAGCAAAGTTTTGCAGAAATCGTCGCGCTAGAAAATTTGTAACAAATTCCCAAAATGAAATTTTTAATACTCAGTATCTCATAAGACATTTTTCGAATTTCAATAGAAATTCGTGAATATATTGAGGTGATCAGTTTCTTACTCATTCTCAAATTCCATTGTCGTAGCTTTCTTCCATCTACAGATATGGTTATTTTTTTAATTTACTCAAGAGAAAACAGAAATGACATGAAAAGAGAAATTCAGAAAAGTACTGATTTAAGTTTTTAGAAGGAATTTAGCTTCGAATAAAACTTGGGGAAAATTATGATTAGTTATATTTTGTTTGAGATATAGGTTTGTTCATTGATTACGCGTTCTTATTGGCATCACATTGTCCCATAGTACGGGAAAAGACTGTTGTTCACCTGATCAGATTGCTTATAGATTTATTATGGTTTGAATGTTTTCTTGCAAGTAGCTCAATAAGAGCGCCAAAGCAAACTAACCTCGTGTCAGTGGTTTCAAAATTTTTGTTCTCTAATTCCGCAATATAAAATGCAACGCTCGTACCAGTGCTACCAACCGCAACTACAAATTAAAGAAGTATTAATGTTAACCGACTAGAATTAATCAAGTTTCAGCGAGTGTTGGTATTTTTATATTATTCTAAGGCTGAAGGACTCTGGTCGATGGCCTTTGACTGTGGTCAATAAATAACAGTTATTATTATTATTATTATATTATTCCCGGTGAACTTTGTCATTATATGTTAGAAAAAATGCACCACATTACCGTCTACAAGTTTTTCCAAAGATTTCACAATGGTACAACACTTGTCACTTTTCTTGTCAACAAAAGTGTAATCTCATAGATCTTTATTTTATTGCATCTCTCGTAAAAAAATTGCTTGATCCAGATCTGAGGAACGAGGAGACCATAAAATTGACCCAAGGCGTTCGAGCAATCTGTCTAGATACTCTCCTTATTCCCGAACTTGCTTTGCGTAATGAAGGCTCAGATGGTTGCCACGCGGCGACCATCTTATTGATACCATATTAGTGTTGGATAGTACACGTGCCTCATTATTGTGCTGAAGGGGTACATAGTACCACTTTATATGAGGCTAGGGGGTCTGGCCGTTCATGATAGTGTTGGGTACCTCTTACAAGAGGCGGCTCATTTCTCCCGTACACGACGGAGAAATGTAAGAGCGGCTCATTTTTACACAAGGTACCACCTCAAATGATTCATTCAAATGTCCAACTCCTCCTCGATGAGGACCAGGAAGCGAGTCACGCGACAAATACAAAGAGGGAGAGGGGATAAGTCCTGGTCCAGGTCACCAGTACAAAAACGACAGAGACAGAGGTAAATGAGGCTGAGGGGATGTACTGATTCATAGTGGACAGTACACAGATGTCATAAATTATGGAATTACGGAGCGTTTTATGGCGCGGTGGCGTCTTTGTCAATTTGGCACCTTTTACTTTTTATCTGATGGGATTTTAGTTTCTTCGAACTCAACAGAATGTATGAAAATATTGATTCTTCAGAGAAGGACTAAAACGCTAAGCTCTTGATTACTACCTGCTATTTTTGTACCAGTATATCATGACGTTATAGTGTTAATTCTTCCGATTTAAAAATGTTAATTATTATTAGGAATTACGTTCCTCATAGATAAGGAAACTTAGAAGACATGAAAAAGACGACTCGATGAAAAAATTTAACGTTTTGTTATTATTATCAAAGGGCGAAATATTCAGATTCTCATCAACCAAATTAACACAAATGATTAAGTACAAAGATGAAATTTTCGGAATTGTAATAATCAATAAATGACCCTAATAAATGTTGAAATTGCGAATTGCGATGAGCCATAAATGAGCAATATATATTTTCGGCAAAACGAAGCCTCACAAAATTATTAGTAACTAGCTGACCCGACCGGTCCTGTCAAAAAGATTTGTAATGTGGCAGTTTTTGTGCCTACGTATTTCAAAAAATTCTCCCGAACAGAACCGTCACCCTGGTGATAGGGCATTGTAAATAAAAAATAATTAAATAAAACATATATAAGGATTTGAAAACTAAGTAATCGCTTTATTGTTAATCATATGAATCATAATTATTATTATTATCATTGTAGTGCTTTGTGGTATACGATGTTTTTTGTTTGATTACCTGGCGCATAGATAAACAAATCTGATGGTTTTCCAACACGGGCAACATACAATTGACCATGTGAGAAACATGGGTTTTCTAGATTAATACCACAAACACTTAATGATTGCAGTAGTATAATCAATACGGGTTCTGGACCGGAAGTGAACTGTCATTCTCAGTTTGACGTCACGTGTTCGGTCATGCACGTGGGTGTGCGGCCATTTTGAATCATGTGTGTCAGGTGGGGGTTGGGTGGTGTCAGGTGCGGTGAGGGGGAAATGTAGATAAGAACATCGTAAACAGGAAATGACGTAACCAAATCTCACAAACAGGAATGGACAAGAAATATCAGGAAACATGAAATGATGTAATCATATAGTTGATAAGAACTCCGTAAACAGGAAATGACGTAACCAAATCTCACAAACAGGAATGGACAAGAAATATCAGGAAACAGGAAATGATGTAATCACAAACAGGAATGGACAAGAAATATCAGGAAACAGGAAATGATGTAATCATTTCCTGTCCTGTCATGTCAATGAGTTGTTTAGAGAATATGTTTCCAGATTGGTCATTTTGCAACTCGACACGCATATTCTTGCTTAAATGAAGTACTTTGACATGTTTTACAAATTGGAGGACTTTAGACATGCATTGAGTTCATCAGCTGGCGTTGATCGTGGAAACACTGGCAATGTTTGACGAAAATCTCCTGCTAATAAAATCATTGCACCACCAAATCGGTTATTATTGCTCCGTAGATCTATTAAGGTATTGTCTAATGCATCCAAAGATTTTTATGTGCCATCGTGCATTCATCCCGAACAATCAATTTACATTGCTGCAAACCCTTTGCCATTGCAGAGTTCTTCGAAACGTTGCAGGTTGAGTTTCATTGCTTTGCATATTTAATGGCAATTTTAGTGCTGAAGCGAGTGCAAGTGCAATTTTATTTTGTGAGCGAATTGTTGCTAATATTAATGAAATCAAAAAGATTTTCCTGTACCACCAGGTGCATCTAAGAAGTAAATCCCTCCAGTTTCATCATTTGTTACTTTCATAAGAGTTTCAAATACATACTTCTGTTGTTCATTTAACAGTGGAAGACTTGTTTGAATTAATTCTTTCAAAGCGTTGAGATCATACAGTTTTTCTCGATGCAAATCTTGGTTTAAAGCGTCATGCATTGGACGATTGGGCGCGGTCAGGCCTAATTGAATTAATAGTTTGTTTGACATTATCAAGCACATGTCCTCAATTGAAATCAATGCTTCATTGTAAATTTTTTCATTGATTTGTATATTTGGATTTCCCATTCTATTCCATATTTGATACAAAATATCATCACACATATAATCTTTGTACTTGATCCACAAATCAATTGGCTGATGCATTTTATCTCGCGTGCCGAAACTAATACAAAAGAAACGCGAGTTTCGGAACGCGACATTAAACTCCTCCAACTATGTATTCTGTGCTCCAACGCACTCACGCACATTGTTTTGATAGATATGATCTTTGACGTTATGAACACATCTACATTGCTTAGACAACAGTGAGTGCTTGTAATTTAATATGAACTTTATACCATAGCAATAAAGCTCAAATTGACTACGTTTTAGTTACAAATCATTTGTATGGGAAAAAGAAAAGGGCTATTTTAAGGGTTTTTCCAGCAATAATTTTAATATTTCTTAAAAACCATCCTTGAACTTCAACGAACATTTTAAAAAAAGATTTGGCCAAATTGGTCCAGGCGTTGTTGAGTTATGCGCTTACCAACACATTTTGCGATTCATTTTTATATTATAGATTGGATACATATTTATAAAAACAGTTTGTTCTAAAACGAACAGAAACACTGTGTATGATGCGAGGGGAAACTTCCTAATAATAATTAATATTTTCAAATTGGAAAAATTAACAACATAATGTCATGAGATACTGGTACAAAAATAGCATATTTGGTAAGAAGTGCCAAAGTGACAAAGACGCCGCCGCGCCATAGAACCCTCCGTAATTCCATCATTTACGGCATCTGTGTACTGTATAGTATGAATCTGTAGGTTTGTTCGCGTGGCAGTTCGGAACTGTAATTTTTGGTAATTTGTGGTTCCCACCCGTTCGTCTGGAACGGAACAGGAGTTCCTTGTCGTTCGTGTGGTCGGAACACTTGATTTCGGAACTGTTCGATACTGTTCTTACGGTTCCTGATCTAGAGATGGTACAATGGTACAAGGTACAACAGAAGAAGCGGTAAATTCAAATCATCGTTCTAATTGGCAATTAAGTTATATATTTGGTGACTAGGATATTCGCATAGCTGTTCGTTATAATAGCTTCTCAAAATTTTTGTTATCTCAAAGAAGAGGAAGGATCATTTGCAATAGATGAATAAAACAATTGCATAGTTGTTGATAATGTATGTAAGATAATTATTTTATATTATTTATATATACGATATTTCGTTTTATATTCTATATATTTATTTTTTTTATTCGTTATTTCGTGATTGTAGTATCTTTATTTTTCAACCACTCAGAATGTATTGCAAATTTAGGAAGGAAACGGAGGAATGACCTCTTTCAAGAACACAACGACTTGTTAAAACAATTCTTATCTAAAAAATAATTACAAAGCTATGAAAATTGTTAAAAAATATTTTTATTTATTTCCCAAATGCCACCAGTTCCATATACAATTACCTAATTCTATTATATAAAATTTTCTGTACACAGTTTCCACCAAAATTACAATAAAATAACAGAAGAATTAACAATTTACCCAGATATGAACTAACAAAAATAATTTCTCCACTGATGACCACTATTACATATAATGAAATTTCAATTTATAATTAAATTAAATCATTTATTTAAATATTTCATTACATATAAATTATATTTACAGGTATTTATATGGATATGTTTATGTTTATTTATTTATGACAAAAAAAATTGTTCAATTTTAATATTTGTAATTTCTAACGTATTTCCACCGTATTAATAACACAAAGATATTGAATAAGTTATTCAATATCTTTGTAACACTATCCATGATATGATCCATGATGTACAACATAACCTTACTTTCACTTATCTATGCACTTAACGAAATCTTTTTGAAATCATCTGTTCCCACCTGTTCTCACCCGTTCGTGTCATAGAACAATTTGCGGCGATTCAAGAGTTACAAAACCTGGTTCTTTGTGAGCCCAGAACAACTGGGAACTGCCACCCGAACAAACCTAGTACATCTCCTCAGCCCTTTTTTAACTCGTGTCTAGACACACACATTACAGTTTGCCTCCGTTTGTATCCGCATGCGCAGTGAGTTGCCATGAACCGTTGACTGGCGGTTTAGCGGGATATCATTTTATATTCCGCAGCGATCCGTACCTCGCACCATTTCGTTTAACATGGAAGAAACATTCTGCAAAACCTGCAAAAAAATTCTTTTCAAGAGGACTTTCAGAATCAACTTGAAAAAATCCATCCTGGTGAATATTAAATTCAGAAATATTTGTTTTTTTGAGATACGGGGCTTGAAATTTCTAACCTGATAGATCAATTTGAAAATGAGAATATGATTTTTGATTCTGTTAACGCCGGTCCATAAATATTGGGATTTCGCATGTCGAAAACTGAATATTACCTTATGAAGATATTTTACTGACCAAATCTTGAACCTTGGGCTAAACTATAACGTATTCAATGTTAATTCAAATTCATAGGATCATATTACTTTTTGGGAAGAGTTGCGCAAAAATAAATTATATCAGGTCAGAATTTGCCTACACTTTTCGGCTTGACCCATCTCTTTTTGAAATTGTTTACATTCAGAATTGTAATCAACTCATATTTTATTTCAAATCACTTTGCTATAATTCCAAAGCGAACTAATCCGCCAAAAGCAAGTTGCAATGTTCGTGGTGAATTTTTGTGAAATATTGTTATTTGATAAGACATGTAAAAGGTTTCACCCAGGTATTAATTATTATATATATTATTTTATATAAGTGAATTTTTAACACGTTTATAATAGCGAAATAGTTTAGTGCGGAGATTTAAATACAGTTGAGATGGAATTATTCGTGGGTGATTCCGCAGAAATGCAAATCTGCAGAAAAAATTGAGATCATTAGGTACTTGCTGACACGTGTTTCTACTTATTGGCTTCTTCGGGGCAAGGAAACCTTGAAAATGTGAAAGGAATTAGTACTATGGAGGAGCTTTCAGCTCTGAAAATATGGTAGCTCGAATTAGACCGACATTACACTCTATACAGGCACAACAATGACGGAATATTCAAACAGTAGCCACAGGCTCGAATGATATTCATATTCACCATAATAAGAATATTCCGGTTCAAAAGAAACTTTTTTAGAACGCATAAAACGAAAATTGTGGTTTATCAAACCCAACTAATGATGAAGTAAATGAAATTTCAATTAATTTACTACAAACAGAATGGTTAATTAATAATAATTTTTATTCGTTATATATTTTTCAATAAATATTTTCATGGATATTAAAGTGCTTTTTTGTACCTACCTTATTATTATTCTTTCGAACCCGTTTCGAAGGAAAATGGTTGAGTATCAAAGCAGCCAAACCATCAAGATTAAATCAGTTCACGGTGGAAAAATTGTCAAATTACCTCCTCAGAATTGTGAAGTTCATTGGAAATACTTTATTTTACCATTAAATACCTACATATATATTATACCTTTAGGCTGTTAGTGGTAAATATGTGGCCATATTATGACCTTTTTATCGAAGCTCAGAGACCAACATCTGGACATGAAAACCAATATTTCCTTTTAGCTTAACAGTATTGATTTTACAGGAAGACAGAGTTGAAAAAGTCAATTTTTCAATGGCCAATGTTTACCGAACCAATAATAAGACAAAGTAGTTGAAATGTATCTATAGAACTTTCCAAATGAAACAAATATTAGGTACCTATACATAATAGGGCCATTTAAAAATGTCAAAATGACATTGCCACAACAATTTTAAGAAATACCCTGTACCTACACTCTTTTGTGGAAAAGGTGTTCTTTCAAGAAACTTTTACGATTTCACTGTATGATGCAATAGTACAACCGTATTCATTGTTTAATATACCTTCCAGGTAAAGCATAGAGACTCTTTCAACTATTATTAACTTTGAGGAGTTTCAAAATATCATCTATTGGACTATTTCCATGAGCAAGAGAGTAAGTAGTTCAATTCGTTTCACTTCTCATAATGATATGGGTATTACGGGAATTCAATTTTGCCTGGTAACTCTCTGCGCATGCGGATACAAACGGAGGCAAACTGTAATGTGTGTGTCTAGACACGAGACTTTTTACCTCTCTGTCGTTCATGTACCGGTGACCCGGACCAGCACTTATCCCCTCTCCTCGTTGTATTTGTCACAGGACTCACCTGGCTTCATCTCTACCTGGTCCTCATCGAGGTGAAGTGGGACATTTGAAGTGAATTGGTACATTGTATAAAAATGAGTCGCTTTTACATTTCCTCGTCCTGTACGGGACAAATGAGCCGCATCTTGTAATAGGTTCCCAACACTATACCACATTTTTCTGTAGTCCTCTAGCATTAAATGCGGGATTTTCATGTACCAACCATGCAGGTTGTGTTAGTTGAAATAACCATCTCTTCTGAACGTTGTTGAACTCAGTCTATGAAACTCTGATTCAGCAAATCCGAGGTCAGTTTTGTCCCTTTATTCCCTAGACTTGAATCCGGCAGAATATTTTCATAATGAGCAGGCCTAATTAATTATTATTTTTCATTGACTTGAGGACAAGCAATCAGAGAAGATAAAGTTAATTCCATATAACCTATTTATATTTTGATGAAGGTTATGACCAAGATGTCTAAAACATTTTTTGATAGTATTTAAGGCGAATTGAAACACCCAATTGGTAAAATAAATATAATCAAATACAAATACATAAAATTTGAATGAATATAGAACAAAACAAATATCAAGTGAACATAATACCATGCAGACTAGATCCTAAAAACCACGATACCCTTAGGGCTATAAGGATTAACACTACTTGCAACGTTATATGTAGTAAATAAAACCTGAAAAAAAAAAGAAAATAATCATTAACACTCAAAGAACTATGCGTTAGAAATGGAAAATGGATAAATCAATGAATATAAAATGAATAACAGTTTTATAAAAATTGATTTGATTACCTCTTAAGATCTACACGGAAAATACGGTCAATAACTCAAACCTTTAAAACCTTTAGGTAGCCTAGTTAATGAATTTAAAATGGCGTTAATAGGACATACTTCTACTGAAATTATGTGATATAATTCAGCCGATTCGGAATTATATGCAGATCATTGTGCAAAAAAATGCAGTAGGTACGTTAAAATTTTCAAAATTGTAAACAATTAAGGAAGGTAAAAAGTGCTGTTTAATTTTTACTTATAATTTTTATGCTCATAATTTCTTAATATTTTGGAGAAGATATCATAAAAAGATGAAATTGAAATTCAATTTTGGATTTTGAAAGAAAAAATTCTGAAAGAGGAGGTAACTTACTGAAAACAATTTCGATCCCTAAAGTGTTCTTCTATTATCAATAATTTTAATTCAAATTTGAAGAATGCTTTCTGCGCACCATGTTGAGGTTGAGCGCTTGGTGCCACAAGTTAGTAAGTTACAATAATTTTTTTAAATATACAGGGTGTTCGGCACATGGACCGTCAAATTTTTTGGTGGCGTTGGTACGGTCATTTGCTACCTTTTCAGTCTTGGAACCTGGGTCCTTAGTATTACGGTTATGGAGGTATGATTTTTTATTAGGTTTTCTAAATTACCCAAAATGTACCCTTCGAAGCCCCATAACTTTATTTGCGTGGGCTTTTACATGCATTTTTTTATTGTATTAAGTCTACATGGGTGTGTGTTTAAAAATGTAATTATTGTTACAGATAACAGCACAAAATTAACACGTGGGCCTTTTATTAAAAAAATTATGAAAGTATGAAAACATCTCCACTCCTATTGAAATTTAAAAAAGTTACAGCTATTACAAATTTAGTTTTATTTTAAAATGTTCTTTGGTTTATAACGTTGCTAACCATAACCTATTTACGTAAGTCAATAAAAAAATAATACTGCAAATAAGGTTTTAGTCAGAAGAGTGAAGAAAGTTGCACCTAAATAAAAGTACGGATTTCGACACAACACAGCGAGCAAGGAAATTTTACCTGCCCGTTTTAGACGCGTGTGAATTATTATTACTATTTCTGTCCTTAAGTTGGATTGGGTTAGTCGCCGCTGACTTGACCCTACCGTCATTCGAAATTTAACTGTCTCTGCTGTTGGAAGTGTCTGTTGCAGCTCAAAGGATTTATCAAGCCAAATTTCCTGATTGAAGATTACCCCACAACGAAACATTCTGGACGACTTATCGACGATTAAGAGAGACTGAAACTTAAATTTTCAAAAGCCTCGGCTCAATGTGAGGCAACACCATGTAGCAGTTGACGATCAAATAAAGCCTTTGAAGAAGATCCAACTACACGGGTGTCATTGCAGCAACGCTTTTCAGCAACGGATTTCGAAAGCTGATTTATATTTACGACTGCGTGTCATTTGTAATCGGTTGAATGAAATGACCTGATTTTTTTCGGGAAGTGTTATATTTTTTGTACTTCATTAGTGGGGGGAACCACCTACATAAAAAAGACCCCCCAACAACCCCCCACGAAACCTCCAACATCAAAAAACTATTTATTTTGCATTATAATTATGTCGGTTCATTAAATATAATCTACTGAATCCAGCACATATACTGAAATAATTTGTGACCCCCCGCTTACCACCGCATAGACCCCTCGAATTCAAAAATTCGGCGGACACTGAAACTGCGCATTGCTGGCGATTTTTCGATGAAAATAGTATCTTTGTATAAGGTCGAATATAATCTATAGAATGAAATAATTTGTGACCCCGTAATCCCCAAAGCACGACAGAAACAAACCCCCTAAAGCTGACGATCGCAAAACTAGATGGAAACGGCCGTTGCTGGATATTTTTTCTGCAAAATGGGTCAACCTGAACTTATTCAATAAGCCCCTTATAATGAAATAATTTGTGACCCCGCGCTTCAATCAGAATTGCCCCCCTGAAGAATTAAAAAGTTTAAAATTCCTTAGCAACAGGAACTGTGCGTTGCTGGCGATTTTTTGATGGAAATGGCATCCTTTTATATCGTTGAATACCATCCATATGTTGAAATAATTTGTGACCCCCGTTATCCCCCAAAGCACGACAGAAACAACCCCCCAAAGCTGACGATCGCAAAAACTAGGTGGAAACGGCCGTTGCTGAATATGTTTTTTTGCAAAATGAGTCTACCTTAACTTATTCAATAAGCCCCATATAATGAAATAATTTGTGACCCCGCGCTTCAATCAGAATTGCCCCCCTGTAGAATTAAAAAGTTTCAAATTCCTTAGCACGAGGAACTGTGCGTTGCTGGCGATTTTTAATGGAAATGGCATCCTTTTATATCGTTGAATACCATCCATATGTTGAAATAATTTGTGACCCCCCGCCTACCCTGGAATAGCCCCCTCGAATTCAAAAATTCGGCGGACACTGAAACTGCGCATTGCTGGCGATTTTTCGATGAAAATAGTGTATTTGTATAAGGTCGAATATAATCTATAGGATGAAATAATTTGTGACTCCCCGTAATCCCCCAAAGCACGACAGAAACAAACCCCTAAAGCTGACGATCGCAAAAACTAGATGGAAACGGCCGTTGCTGGATATTTTTTCTGCAAAATGGGTCAACCTGAACTTATTCAATAAGCCCCATATAATGAAATAATTTGTGACCCCGCGCTTCAATCAGAATTGCCCCCCTGTAGAATTAAAAAGTTTAAAATTCCTTAGCAACAGGAACTGTGCGTTGCTGGCGATTTTTGATGGAAATGGCATCCTTTATATCGTTGAATACCATCCATATGTTGAAATAATTTGTGACCCCCGCCTACCCATTAATAGCCCCATCGAATTCAAAAATTCGGCGGACACTGAAACTGCGCATTGCTGGCGATTTTCGATGAAAATAATGTATTTGTATAAGGTCGAATATAATCTATAGGATGAAATAATTTGTGACCCCCGTAATCCCCCAAAGCACGACAGAAACAAACCCCTAAAGCTGACGATCGCAAAACTAGATGGAAACGGCCGTTGCTGGATATTTTTCTGCAAAATGGGTCAACCTGAACTTATTCAATACGCCCCATATAATGAAATAATTTGTGACCCCGCGCTTCAATCAGAATTGCCCCCTGTAGAATTAAAAAGTTTAAAATTCTTAGCAACAGGAACTGTGCGTTGCTGGCGATTTTTGATGGAAATGGCATCCTTTTATATCGTTGAATACCATCCATATGTTGAAATAATTTGTGACCCCGCGCTTCAATCAGAATTGCCCCCTGTCTAATAAAAATTCAAATTCCAGCACGGGAACTGTGCGTTGCTGGCAATTTTTTGATGGAAATGGCATCCTTTTATATTGTTAAAGACCATCCATATGTTGAAATAATTTGTGATCCCCGTTACCCCCTCAAAGCACGGCAGAAACAACCCCCAAAGCTGACGATCGCGAAAACTAGATGGAAACGGCCTGTTGCTAGATATTTTTTTGCAAAATGAGTCTACCTTAACTTATTCAATAAGCCCCATATAATGAAATAATTTGTGACCCCGTGCTTCAATCAGAATTGCCCCCCTGTAGAATTAAAAAGTTTCAAATTCATTTTAAGGATTTGTTGATATATGAGTGAATTTACTGAATGAAAACTAACGAATTATGAAAAAATAATTAATTACAATAGATACAGAAATTTCATGATTATTTTCGGTGTCTTTGAGTATACGGATGTTAAAAGATGTCGAAGAAATTTATATAGAGGTAAACGAGAGGTCACAAATTTTTCATGATACTGGACGAATTGAACGAGTTGAATAGATTTTATTGAGCGATATACAAGCATAAAATTTTTGTCGAAAATTCGCCAGCAATGCGAAGTTCCTCGTACTACGGAATTTTTGAAATCTAGAAGGGGCCAATTCTGATTGCAGCTCGGGGTCACAAATTATTTCATTATATGGGGCTTATTGAATAAGTTAAGGTAGACTCATTTTGCAAAAAAAATATCCAGGAACGGCCGTTTCCATCTAGTTTTTGCGATCGTCAGCTTTTGGGGTTGTTTCTGTCGTGCTTTGGGGGATAACGGGGGTCACAAATTTTTTCAACATATGGATGGTATTCAACAATATAAAAGGATGCCATTTCCATCAAAAATCGCCAGCAACGCACAGTTCCTCGTGCTACGGAATTTGAATTTTTTTATTCTACAGGGGGCAATTCTGATTGAAGCGCGGGGTCACAAATTATTCCAACATATGGATGGTATTCAACTATATAAAGGATGCTATTTCCATCAAAATCGCCAGCAACGCACAGTTCCTCGTGCTAAGGAATTTGAAACTTTTTAATTCTACAGGGGGGCAATTCTGATTGAAGCGCGGGGTCACAAATTATTTCATTATATGGGGCTTATTGAATAAGTTCAGGTAGACCCATTTTGCAGAAAAAATGTCCAGCAACGGACGTTTCCATCTAGTTTTTGCGATCGTCAGCTTTAGGGGGTTGTTTCTGTCGTGCTTTGGGAGGATTACGGGGGTCACAAATTATTTCATCCTATAGATTATATTCGACCTTATACAAATATACTATTTTCATCGAAAATCGCCAGCAATGCGCAGTTTCAGTGTCCGCCGAATTTTTGAATTCGAGGGGGCTATTCCAGGGTAGGCGGGGGGTCACAAATTATTTCAACATATGGATGGTATTCAACGATATAAAAGGATGCCATTTCCATTAAAAATCGCCAGCAACGCACAGTTCCTGTTGCTAAGGAATTTGAAACTTTTAATTCTACAGGGGGCAATTCTGATTGAAGCGTGGGATCACAAATTATTTCAACATATGGATGGTATTCAACGATATAAAAGGATGCCATTTCCATCGAAAAATTGCTAGCAACGCACAGTTCCTCGTGCTAAGGAATTTGAAACTTTTTAATTCTACAGGGGGGCAATTCTGATTGAAGCGCGGGGTCACAAATTATTTCATTATATGGGGCTTATTGAATAAGTTAAGGTAGACCCATTTTGCAGAAAAATATCCAGCAACGGCCGTTTCCACCTAGTTTTTGCGATCGTCAGCTTTGGGGGTTGTTTCTGTCGTGCTTTGGGGGATAACGGGGGTCACAAATTATTCCAACATATGGATGGTATTCAACGATATAAAGGATGCCATTTCCATCCAAAATCGCCAGCAACGCACAGTTCCTGGTGCTAAGGAATTTGAAACTTTTTAATTCTACAGGGGGCAATTCTGATTGAAGTGCGGGGTCACAAATTATTTCATTATATGGGGCTTATTGAATAAGTTCAGGTAGACCCATTTTGCAGAAAAAATGTCCAGCAACGGACGTTTCCATCTAGTTTTTGCGATCGTCAGCTTTAGGGGGTTGTTTCTGTCGTGCTTTGGGGGATTACGGGGGTCACAAATTATTTCATCCTATAGATTATATTCGACCTCATACAAAGATACTATTTTTATCGCAAAATCGCCAGCAATGCGCAGTTTCACTGTCCGCCGAATTTTTGAATTCGAGGGGGCTATTCCAGGGTAGGCGGGGGGTCACAAATTATTTCAACATATGGATGGTATTCAACGATATAAAAGGATGCCATTTCCATAAAGAAATCGCCAGCAACGCACAGTTCCTCGTGCTAAGGAATTTGAAACTTTTTAATTCTACAGGGGGGCAATTCTGATTGAAGCGCGGGGTTACAAATTATTTCATTATATGGGGCTTATTGAATAAGTTAAGGTAGACACATTTTGCAAAAAAATATCCAGCAACGGCCGTTTCCATCTAGTTTTTGCGATCGTCAGCTTTAGGGGTTTGTTTCTGTCGTGCTTTGGGGGGATTACGGGGGTCACAAATTATTTCATCCTATAGATTATATTCGACCTTATACAAAGATACTATTTTCATCGAAAAATCGCCAGCAATGCGCAGTTTCACTGTCCGCCGAATTTTTTTAATTCGAGTGGTCTATGCGGTGGTAAGCGGGGATCACAAATTATTTCAGTATATGTGCTGGATTCAGTAGATTATATTTAATGAACCGACATAATTATAATGCAAAATAAATAGTTTTTTGATGTTGGAGGTTTCGTGGGGGTTGTTGGGGTCTTTTTATGTAGGTGGTTCCCCCACTAATGAAGTACAAAAATATAACACTTCCCGAAAAAAATCAGGTCATTTCATTC
This sequence comes from Micraspis discolor, assembly GCA_030674115.1. Classification (NCBI taxonomy): domain Eukaryota; kingdom Metazoa; phylum Arthropoda; class Insecta; order Coleoptera; family Coccinellidae; genus Micraspis; species Micraspis discolor. Next base: position 52,050 of record JARTUT010000068.1, read on the forward strand.
AACCGATTACAAATGACACGCAGTCGTAAATATAAATCAGCTTTCGAAATCCGTTGCTGAAAAGCGTTGCTGCAATGACACCCGTTCCAACTACAAGCATTCGTGTCGTTGCTCAAAGACTCAACTTAACGATTTGGAAAGTTTGGTCAGTACTTCGGGATAAAATCAACACGCATTTCATTACACCCCGGTACACGGTAAATGAACTTTTTATTGATAAATTTGTCCTTTTGACTGCGAAAATATTGTCACAGATTTATGAATTTTATTAATTGTTACAGCTCTTCATGAAGGCGATCCTGCCAGACGGTTGGTATTCTGTAGATTTCTGCTGCACACAGATGTCGATGACAACTTGTTTCTAAAACGAATTTTGTGGACAGACGAATCCTGTTTTAACCGAGAAGGAATAACAAATCTGCAAAATTTACATCACTGGGCACCTAAAGATGAGAATCCCCACGTGAAAAGACAAATGAGTTTTCAACAGAAATTTAGTGTTAACGTTCGGGCTGGTGTGATAGGAAGACATCTCATCGGGCTACACTATTCACCGGTTCGACTAAGTGGGCCTGCTTATTTGCATTTTTTGCAGAATGCTCTGCCGGAGCTACTAGCCGATGTTCCGGCCTTCGATGAAGACGTGCCGATTGTGTTCCAGCATGACGGTTGCCCGGCACATTTCCTGAAAGAAGTTCGAGATCACCTCGACAACTCTTTTCCAAATTCATGGATAGGCAGAGCCGGCCCCATCCCTTGCCCCGCAAGATCTCCAGACCTAAAACCTTTAGATTACCATGTCTGGGGTAGAGCCAAAGAATTGGTTTATTTCCCAGAGGTACCTACAAGAGAGTAATGAATGTGGTAATGAAAGATGAAATGTTGCTAGCATTCGGAGTAGAGGAGGACAATTCGAACAGAATTTACGTTAAAGAATCGTGTTATTTTACTTTGTAAATAAACAATCATACAAAAACTGTATTTTACTAAAATCTGTCCTTACTTTGCTATTTTATCTAAAACACTATTTTTAGTATTTTTTTTATTTATTGACTAACGTAAATAGCATACTTTTAGAACCGCGATAAACCAAAGAACGTTTTAAAATAAAATTAAGTTCGCAATAACTGCAACTTTTTTTAATTTCTTTTAGAAGTAGAGATCTTTTCATACCTCCATTTTTTTCAATAAAAGGCCTCGTGTTAATTTTGTGGTGTTATCTGTAACAATAAATACGTTTCTTTTTCAAACACACACTCATGTAGACTGTAGAAGAACAAGATTAAATCTAAATCTTGAATGGTTGAGGTCCTTACTTGATGAAAATTAATTTTAATTTAATTTGAATGTGATTGAATAAAAACTTATTTAATAAAATTTACATATTTATTGTGTTTCAACAATATTAAATTACACAGGTAAAATATCAATAGAAGTAGCAAATTTTTGAAAAACATAAGAATTCCAATAAAGCTTTTACAACCAATAACACTTAAAGTAATTTAATCAAAAATAATAAAGACAAACTTGAATGGTTTCTGTCCTTACTTGATGAAAATTAAACTTCATTCTTTAACAAATAAAACAATAATTTCATTTTATTTGTTAAAGAATAAAGACAAATTAGATAAAAACAAAAAATCAGGAGTATGTAAGTTGAATTGTGATTCATGCCAGAAAGTATATAGTGGACAGACAGGAAGGAACTTCGAGAAGAGGATTAAGGAACATTCGAGTAGTTTCCTGAATAAAAAACAGAACTAAATTATGCGAACCATCTTTTAGATGAGGGACATATGTTTGATTCAAACTACAGAATTTTGCACATAGAAAACAGAAGCAGAAGACTTAATATATATATAATTCTAGAAGCAATGGAAATTAACAGATATAACAGGCAAAATATCTTATTTAATGATCAAACGGATGTCAACCGATCACCATAAAAATCCCTGAAGCATTTAGAATACCGCTCCCCGCTCTTCCATCTTGTGGAATATATAAGGAAGACTCAATTATTTTGGAGTAGTTTAACATTGAACTCGCTTAAAGAAGCCAAGAATTTAGCGAAACAATTGTTGCAAAATGTAGTGTTACAATATTGTTGAAATACACTAAATGTGGAAATTTTATTAAATAAGTTTTTATTTAATCACATTCAAATTAAATGAAATCTAAATAATTAGAAGATTCCTCTTGTAATTCCTCATTGGAGTAAATTTTTCAATAATCTAGATCTTTGTTTATCACAAACTTTCGCCGGGAATTCTTTGATTTGTTAATGAAGGACGTTTGTTTTTAAATTTTTGCAAATATGGACAATTTTGATATTTAAGAAGAATATTTTTACAATTCCTTAAAGAACAGTTACTCAAGATTGAAAATTTTATTCCTTAATTTTAATTCTGAATCGCTTATAAACCTTGTTTTTATATTGATATTGTATAAATAATTGGTACAGACATTTTTTGAAAAGCATAATCGATAGTTCTCTACAAATTAACAAACAAAAAATCTTTTTCCATTGTTCATTTCAACAATCAACAAGTAGTTATAAATAAATTATTAACTTTGTTTTCATCTGATTTTAAAAACTGCAGGAACATGACTATATTATTTCTATAATAATGAATAAAAAATAATAGAAATTATGTGCATGCACAAGGACGTTTATGTAATTTTAAAACTATCCAAAGAAAAAAGATAATAGTATAATCAAAAATAAATTGTTGATGGAAAAAATTCTTGTTTATTAATTTGTAGTGAATTATCAATTAGGAATAAAAAAATGCAACCAATAAATTTGACAATAGAAAAAAAATGTTTAGGTATGAACAATTACAATATCACTTTTAAGGTTAACAAAATTATTTTTGATCATAAATAACATGTGTTTGAGATTTTGAAAAAGTTGTTTCGAATGTTGTGATTGCCCATTTGTTTATAAAAAATTTTGAAACAAATAGAAAAAAACTTTTTTTTCAGTTTACAAATGTCTTTTGTAAATATAAAAACGGTAATTAAATAATAAGAAAAGAAAATATTTCATCACAGCGAGGCGGTGATATTTCATTTTGTTGAATAGAAAAAAAGATGGTTAACAAAGTATTGGATTTATTTAAACTTTCATCCCAAACTTTTTATTTTATGGGTCTACAAAAAAGGTTCCAAGAAAAGATAAGTTTTATGACTATTATTTAAATATTTTGAATACAATGATCAAGGATTTCCCGGAAGAAGTTGTTTGTCGACAAAGGTTAGTTTCTTGGAAAATTAGCTTTAATCAAAAATTTCAACAGAAATCAGATCTTTCAATTTTCAGATTATAAACCAGGTCATTTAGATTTTTAAACCTACTACATATACGCTAAACATTTTCTTTAATATAACTCACAACTTTCCACGCTATGCGCTCAACCTTGAAACGTTGAACTGAAATTTCCAAGATCGAAATTTTGTTTGGTGAATTTCATCCTCTTCCATGCTATCTTTTTCCAAAATCTTAAAACATTATTAGTTTGCTCATTATAAGTAGTAATCTAAACACCACTTTTTAGAAACTTTTGAAATTTTCAATGTTTCATGGCAATTTCTTCGCACAAGGATATATGTATATTCCCGAATAATTTAAAGAAAACTATGCCCTATAACGTCATTTCGAATTCATTAACTATATATTATACTAGACTATAGGGGATGTAGTAGCGAAATGGTTAAGGAGTTACCCCGCCAATGGGCTCTGCTCGCTTGGGTTTGAATATCATCTTCGTTGAGAAAATCTAGTTTCTTCACAATATTGAGAAAAAAGAAATGATAGGAAAGTAATAAACATGTGATGCCAACGTTGATTTCGAAGAAGTACTGAATTTGCGCTAGATAAGGCCTTTCATCAAGAATGGAAAGTTGAGTAGGATTAGTGATGCAAAATGGAATTTCAGACGATCATATACATAGGTTTTGCTGTTACTAACATCCGTCAGAAAAATGAGGGTGCACGAAAAAAGCTTGTGGTCCATACCTGCGACGAGGGGGCTGATAGTTTAAGGCATTGCTCTGCACGCGTGGGTTCGAATCCCATCCCCGCTAGCCACTGTTGCTTTTTTATAGTGAAAGAAAAATAATTCAGTGATTTCAAATCATCAAAAATGAATACAAATTTCTTCACTAATAAAGAACAAAACACAATGCTTAACCTTGATATGTTTGTATTGGGTTCTATATATTTTGAAGAGATGTTGTCCAAAATTTCATATAATGAAAAAAAAAATTCATTTTGTACTAGGTGCTAAATATTGAGTAAAACAGAAAAATGAGAGTCCAAAAATAAAGCATGTGGTACTCCCGTAAGACGAGGTGGCCGAGTGGTTAAGGCGTTGGACTGCTAATCCAATGGGCTCTGCCCGCGTGGGTTCGAATCCCATCCTCGTCGGAAACTTTTTTCGGGAATGAATGATTTTCTTTATTTCATTTTCTCAACGAGTTTATAACTGTACTAAAAACGAGCTGCAAGGAGTTCATTACATAATATTTTCTAGTTATATTTTTCGTTTCACGGTTGTCACTGACTATGATATCAAATTTAAACACACGAAAAATGTTAATATAGATTATATAGGCTAGAAATGAAGATTACCAGAAAACTTATATATTCGACATCCAAGCTGTTCAGCAGCTGGAAAGATATAATTCCTACCTTGGAATGATTCAATGTGATATACCAGATATACCGGTATGAAGTGAGCGTCAAGATACAAATGTCTCGAGAGGGAACATTAGTTGTGAACGGGCCTTTATTTTTTTTGTTTGTTTACTATCACATCTGTGAAACATATTAAATATACATCAAGTCATAAAAAAGACAACATCATATTTTTCATCGTGTTAAAAATGTCGAATTTTGTACCAGAAAGTGAAGAATTGCGGAAAGCATTAATTTTTGTTTTTAATTGAAGAAAAGTGCTGTAGAAAAATCATCGATTGTTTGTCGAGGCATATGGTGATCATGCTCTATCAGAAGAAACATGCAACGAATTAAAAATAATGATTGTTTAATTTTCACAAATGTGAAATTTATCTCCATAGAGAAGATTCCACATTCCCGATAATATTAACTCGGCTATCGTCCATTGTCATTAGATAAGGAAAGAAAAACTATTGGGAATTTTGGACACTATTAAATTATCTATTGTTAAACTTGTGACAATGCCAACGTTTCGAAACAGACTTCGTTTTTTTCAAGGCTGTAAATAAATAAATAATACATTACAAGACATACAATATGATACAACACGAAAATAAATTACCTAGTTACGATGAAACAATATTGTACGCTTTTTAAAACATTCAGACATTTTCTAAGAAGACAAAAATTTTTCTAGAGGGCAGGTACACAACGTAAACATCTGCCTCATTAATTTCTATATGCATGACAATGACAATTAACATAAGGTAACAAAACATTTACATAGAATGGACTCAACACTATTTACGAGGCCAGCTATCACTTATTACTTTCTTATTATATTATTATAGATCGTTCTTAGGTGTTGAACATCTTCTCTATGATTTACAGTGTGATTTCGTTTTATATGAATCATCTCGCTTATGTTACGTCTATAACCAACCTGTTCTCTATCAAGAATTTGTACATTTTCAAAGTTAAATTTATGGCCCATAGTCATTTGATGTAAAGTTAGAGCAGTTTTATTATAATTCGCAATATTCTCACTATCATATTTATGTTGCTTAATTCTATCTCGTAAATATTGTTTTGTCTGGCCAATATAACACTTCTCACAATTAGCACAGGGTATCTTGTAAACTACTCCCGATTCTAAATTATAAGGTGTTCTGAATTTTAAATTTGTGAAGAATTTCTTTGTGTTGGATAAATTATAAAAAGCACACTTGACTTTCAACTCCTTAAATATTTTATTAATTCTGCGAGAAAGGCCCGGTATATATGGAAACTTCAAGTAAGAAGAAACGGTCGTGTTAGAAGAAACATTAACTGTGCGACTTACGTTGGATGTGTGTTTATTTATTATTCTCTTGACTAAGTATGTGGGATAGTTATTCTGTTTTAAAATGTTTTCAATTTTATTTAAGTTCTTCCCATGAAACTTTTCGTTGCTTAGTTTTGAAGCTCTTTTCAGTAAATTCTCTATTATATTAGTTTTTTGTTGCATGCTATGGTTACTGTGAAAATTTATGCATCTGTGTGTACTTATTGGTTTAGTATACCAGTCAGTAATAATACTGGAGTTTTCTCTAATTATCAATAAATCCAAGAAAGGTAAACTATTATTCTTTTCTATTTCAATCGTGAACTGTATCTTATGATGGTAAGAGTTGAAAACACCCAAAATATACTGTATTTTGTCGGATGGTACCAAGTATTGTTGTGTGTACAGAAATAAGCTTAAATATATTTGAGGACTTCCCTCTTAATAGTGGTCTTCAAGTAATAATCACACAGATATGAATCATAAGCTTTAAATGCGTTTTTCTCCGAAACCGTTGGTCCTAGTGACTTTTATGAAGTATACCTTTAGTAGCTAGAAAAGCCATGGAAATCGATTTTTCTAGTTGAAAATGACGTACAGGATAGCACAAAAAAGTGGCAACGGTTTAAAGGGAACGAATTGATTGCCAGTGGCGCCTCTAGATATTATAACCAAATCAAAAAACCTGATGTCCCAACTTTCATGCAATTATTTGGAATCAGTCGAAAGATATTGAAGAAAACGCGGATTATTTTTTCAACTTTAACACCTTGTATCTCAGAAACGAAGCATTTCCGGACCCATGTTTAATAAACTTTTTGCTTAATATGTGATCTATCAACCATTTCAGTTTGTCGGAAACAAATCAGAACACCCTGTACATTGTAAGGCTAGAGATTAGAAGAATGAATGAATTCCAGAAATTTCATACTCACCTCCTATACAAAACCTTGCCTTTGTCTACGGTGGAGATATCATCATTCAATATATATATTCTCAATCCCTTCATGTACACCCTGAAGTATTCATTCCAATCTAACTCTCTGAGATCACAGAAAAATATCTCCTATCTTTTTGTGTCATTGTACTTATCATTGATTTAACATTCTCTGATTTGAACTTGAAGTTTCTCAATGAAAAATATGCTATAACACCTAGAAATTTATGGATTTTCTTGTAGATTTTCAACATCCTGAAAGTAAATGAAAAGATCTGTAAAAATTAGGACGACAATGAAATCAATTCGAATATGAGCATTACTTGGTAGGGGAAAAATGTATTTGAAAATCCAATTCACAATATAAACAGAGTTAATATACAGGGTTATATCGTAAAAATCCGTGCATAGACGTTTCTAACCTACTATATGAAACAGATACTGAAACATATTCAAGGGTAATACCACTAGAGGTGAGAATTTTTTGAGAACACTCTTGTTTTTTGGGAATTATGCGTTTAAATTTCACGAAACAAAGTTATCCTTAAAATACCACATTTTCAAAAAACGACAGAGTATTCTCAAAAAATATTCGAAAAATTCGAATCTCGTGTTGTATTTGGAAATTCAACAATATAAATCAAATGAAATAAAAAATAGTTTTTTATTCAAAAATAACCAGATAGAAGCATAACAACAAATTTTCATCTTTATTCTCAAAATAATAATTATTGATAGTACAATATTATATTATACCCATTACGAGTATTATTTTCGAATGATGAAGTAGATAGTGATGTTGTTTTTTGAAGGACATTTTATTCATTCCTTATGGCTGTGATTATTTTTTTGTGATGTTGTTGGTCCATTTGGAGATACGGTTTCACTGACGCTGCAGAAGAATGGCCTGTTATCTTTATCAGCTGTTCCTCGCCAATCCCTGCTTGGGCTAATTGACTGACAGCAGTAGCTTGATGCAAATGGTTGGTTATCTTCGACTTGGTTGTGTTGATGGCAATGAGTTCTGCCAATTCTTTTGTTCATTTAGCTATCGTATTGTAATATGATATGTCTAGCGATGCTGGATAATGGGTCTTGATAAGCAAAAGACCATATCTTATCGAAATTCCCAGACATTCCAGACAGTAATAAACCTCTCAAAAATATCACCCCAATAATCATAAAACCTAAGATTTAAAACAAAATTTATTGATCCGCGACATGGAAATCTTGATGGATGTACGACGTAATAAATTTTGAGAATTAGCTAGGGAGTTCGACATACGATACATTCACGTGACCCTCACGACCTTAGTTTGAATTAACGATGGAAAAAAGGTGGATCTGTATTAAAAATTAAAATTAAACCAGTGGACCAATCAGAGGTTTGGTTCGAGAGACTCAATTGACTAAAGCCAATGAAACTTAGACTTCGAAGTAGTGGGGTAAATTTCGAACTATCGAAAAGAAGGACACCAATTAAGAGAAATTAGGGAATTCCGGATTATGTTCGATAACGCCCACGGACAAAGGGATATTAGGAAAATTAGGGAATGGAAAGGCAGTTCAACGTGATCGGTAACCAGGAAACACTTAAAAAAAAAGTATAGAAGAATCAGTCTATTAAATTCTAGAAAAATAGTAATTGTGTTGTAATTGAGTCAGTTCGAAATTTCGCTAGGGTAGTTCCGTGTTAGAAGTCCAAGGAAAAAGGTGAGATATAAAATTTATAAAAAGTCCATAGTCCGAAACCTCCAAAAATATTTTGTCAGAGATTGTTTTAATTATTTTTTCGTGCTTGCTAAAATTGTCATTTTGTTTTTTGTGTGCTTCGAATAAATTAGTTTTTGTTATTCAGGAATTTTATTGAGTTCCCTAATCTTACAGAACTAAAGACTCGTCCTTTCTAGCCACGAGCCGAACCCTGGAGATTTCTCCCGTCAGGAGAAACTCTAAATAAACAATTTTTTTAATTTTCAATTTTTCTTTTGAACACCTCTTCGTCGGTGGAAAGCCGCTCTTCTACTAGGACGTTGGAAAGAGGTGTTCATTACAGTATTGGGACCGACTGGGGAGATTTCCAATATTTCCAATTCTTATGTGGAGTAAGGAATAGTCTTTAAGTGGTTATGTTTGCAGTTCTTTTGAATACAAGTAGCTTATATAACCTCACCGGGCAAATATCTTCTTCAATATTCGAGTCAGCCATTTCGTTTCCGCATATTTTTGGGCACCACCTTGTCTTGTTTTAGAAAATATCGGATTGTAGGCAATTCGGCGCGTGGGATTACCATCGTTTTCAATTTCTAATTGGAAATGTGAAATTAGGCATGATGAACCCTCTCCTCCGCGCCAAGCAAGCTCCAATGCAGCAATAAAATAAAATTTTCTGTTCAAACCGTCTGGATTATCTTCTTTACATAAGTTGACCATCTTTTTGTGTTGCTCCAAAGACAGCGCCTTGGCACTAACTTTTCTTTTCTCAGGGTCCATTTGCAAAATACGCCTCTTGGTATTTCGTGCACCGCGCGCCGTTTTAAAAGCCACGCCTGTGAATGTATCGAACCTAACGCCCCATTCGGAATAGAATTTTTCCTGCAGCTGTTTGGCAGTATTATTCCACAAGGTTTTACGAGACTTTCCTTGTAGTCTGATCCATCTCTTTTCTTCATATTGAAAGCACAGTCTAGCATAATATCATTGATCTCTGACAGACTTGTTCTTTCATTTCCAAGGTATTCCCGGGCAGCACAGAATTCTTCAAATTGTTTCCAAATGTAGGATCTTGATTTCACTGTATTAAGCGGCACACTTTTCTTCACAGTTTCCTCAATTGAAGTAATATTACAATTCCCAAAACGTTTCATCTTTATCTACTTTATGGTAAAATACGAAAATAAACTGACACAACTGCCAAATGTGCTGTTAAAGTTATCGCTAATTATTTGATAAAAACAAATTTCTAAAAGTGAAAACACTGTGAGGTTGAGTGTTTTCAGATACAGTTTGTTTTTATTGGTCTGTTTTCAAAAATTGAGAGATGTAGTATAGTGTTGAATGATCATTGAAATTTCACATATAGGTATAGGAAGTTATCTTCAGTTTGGAATTTCAAATTGTTTTAGATACTTTTCTCACAAATCATTTTCTCTCTTGTGCAGTCTACACTTTTTGGCGCTCCAATTCTTCAGAATGAAACTGAAGGAAAACACTATTTATTTTGAATTAAAAATAAACCCAAGATTGTTGGTTATCCTACATAATTGTAGTAGTTGTTTAGTATCACACTGTTCAAGACATCGTAAACGTCTTTGAAATTAGTGCACAAAAGCTCTTACGTCAGTGTGTTTCTAAATTCCCTTATCACGGATCTTATGGATATTATTATACATTTTACGAATAAGAATAAAAAAAAAAAAAAATAATTATCAGGCACACAAATAGAAAACCACAGTTTTACCATAGGTAACACCAGCATAGCAAATCGGTCGATAAGTACCAACAGAAACGTTACATGGTCAGCTAAGGTATCAGTCAATGATTTTACAAAATCTTGCTTCCCTCTTTTACTGTGCTTTGTTTTGTTCGTGCGCGAAAATGGCGAAATTCGAGCCGAGTAAGCGTCATTTGCGGGAAGTGTTGCTTTTGTATTTCATTAAAAAAATGCAGCTCAAGTACGTCAAATGAATGTAGAAACTTATGGTGAATGCTGTGTTAGTGAAAGAACGTGTCGGGAATGGTTACATATGTTCAAAAATGGCGAATATGGTGTGGAAGACAAGGAACGTCCTGAACCCGTGAAAAAGTTCGAGGATGCAGATTTGGAAACTTTGCTGGATGAAGATTCTTGTAGAATGCAACAGGAACTTGCAAATTTATTAGGCGTGACTCAGCAAGCGGTTTCTCATCGCTTAAAATGCCTAGGAATGATCCAGATACTGGGACATTGGGTGCCGTAGAAGTTGAAGCCGAGCGACATCGATCGGCGCCTTTCCACGTGCGAACAACTCCTCCAACGGCAAAATAGAAAGGATTTTTTGCATCGTATCGTGACCGGAGATGAAAAGTGGATACCCTATGATAACCCAAAGCGGAAAAAATCGTGGGGCCTTCCTTTGCCTCGTCACTCGTTGCTGTGTCACCATTCTGTCTTCAGATGGGTGGTGCTTGATGAAAAAATTAACCACATAGTTCTATGTACCCGAAGTAGAAGGGAGCGCATAGATAGTTGTTATAATTCTTCATTACCAGGTTGACTTGGCATCCCGTACGTGGTCATCACCTTGTCGTGGTGTACGGGCTTAAGTAGCTGTAATAAGCGACGAACCAAGAATGACCATACCCCTTAATCCCTTTCGATCTAGGGCTCTGTCTAGGCGAGGCATAGGTCGTGATACCTTTGCTACCATCTTAGGCTTCGCCACCCAGAGACGCTGGAGACAGAGCCAGCAAGCAAAGTTGTCGAACGACTAGCTAGAGGAAGTGGTGCGATATGGCTGCTAGCTTAATGAGATTACTAGGCGAGAGGATGAGCCCCGTCTCTCCCCCCTAGTTCTTAACGGGCCTGGCATAGATCTGGGGAGTACAGTCGTAGCGCTATCACAACCTCGGAGCCAAGTCCTCGAGTATCAACAGGACCAGAGAACCGTACTGCCGGGCGTCGCATGGCCGAAGGCTGGACGGGGTCAGGACCTTCAGAGGATCTATACCTGGGCTCTCCTAGTTCCGTAACCAGAGCCAGGTGAACACGGAACGGCCGAAAAGAGTTAGTTGACCCCCACGAGTTCTTCGTGAAGACAATGGAACCTTTCCGGGGCGCAATACAAGCTTTTCCTCACATCCCCAAATTCCCAGTGAGTGTTTGAGTGAGTGCGTGGGTGGCACTTATACTGCTCGCGCAGTGAATGTTCCGCCCCTAATTGCAACACGCCAGTATGAGTCGGTGTCCTTGGGACTCTAACTGAAGAGGGTTGTGGTAGGAATTAGGAAGGGGGTTTTAGTGGGTGCAAGTCCCACACGAACCTGTCAGACACTAATCCCAAGTGGCTGCAGGGAAGGCATGAGGAGTTCCCCCTGCCTAAGGCGGAAAAAAAGGTCGACTTGGCATAATTGATTTCAATGCACAAGTCAGCAAGAACAATGTTAGAACATAGGCCGGAATTATTAAGACTATGCCGCGTACGGTATAGTTACATCATATTCGACGTAATAAAACAAAGAAGAAAAAGAAAGAAAGAAAATTTATACATATACACAAATGAGAACATAAGAGACAGCGAAACCAAACATTCATGGTTCGAAGTTGATGCTGTGTATTTGGTGGGACTAGCTTGGTGTAATGTACTATGAACTCTTGCAACCAGGCAAAACCATTACAGGATCCCTCTATCGGACACAACTAATATGTTTGAGTAGAGCGTTGAAGGGAAAACGCCCGCAATAGGCGGAAAGACCCGACAAGATAATACTTCTGCATAACAACGCTCGGCCACATGTTTCCAAGGTCGTGAAAACATACCTGGAAACATTGAAATGGGACATCCTACCCCACCCGCCGTACTCTCCTGACATCGCCCCTTCTGATTTCTACCTATTCCGATTGATGACGCATGACCTCGCCAACGAGCACTTTCGTTCTTACGAAGAAGCCAAAAATTGGATCAATTCGTGGATCGCGACAAAAGACGAAGAATTTTTTCGACGAGGAATTCAGAAGCTGCCACAAAGTTTTGGCTAGCGATGGAAAATATTTTGAAGAATGAATATGAAACGAGTTTTTTTATAATAAAACCTCAAATTATGAAGTAAAACGGCGGTTATCTATTTGTACGCCTATGTAACATTGATTTAATAAAAACGGAGTGTCGTTAACAAAGCGCACTATTAGACTTCATCGAAGTTCAAGAGTATACTTACATCGGTTGTCTTCCTATAACAACTAAAAATAGATCGATGATGAAGGCTGGAAGAAGATGCAAAAAGAATGTGGCTACAAGATACGTTAGTTCATACTTGAATAATGTCAATGAATAACACCACATGGCTTTTACAGTAGCAAATTGTGGTCCATATGTCGAATTCAATTCCATGAATTTTCCCCATGTTATTGGTTGATCGGTACTTGTTTCGAAGTGATAAACTGGTATTTCTGTTTTTGCATCGGCTCCTTCATTTTTTTTGAATTTCTTAGCGGTCTGTAAACAAACAAAAAATAAGTTTCATGAGACAAGACAGTTATATTTGTGCAATCGTTCGCAATGTGCATAATGAAGAGCTTGTTCAGAAATGAAATTCACTTTCGTAGCTCTGTCCTCAGAGGTCCCATTCACAACATCGACTAGTGTTGGGTAGTACATGTTTTAAAATTGAGTTTGTAAGAGGTGCCTCATTTTCGTACTGAAGCGGTACATTGTACCACTTCAAATGAAGCGAGGGGTCTGGTCGTTGATGACGCGATACGATGTCGGGACATAATTTGTGCTAGTATAGACGACAGGTTGTTGAGGCGGTGTAACGTAGCGAGGGCGAGGTAGGTAAGAACTAGGAACGTTGATGGTCTGTCTCACTTCAAATATGTCGATGCAAAAAGCAAGGTAACGTTAACTGTAGGACGGTGAGCGAGTAAGCCGAAGATTTTACTGAATATGAGGGGTTTTGTTATTCAAAATAATCAAAGCTAACCGTGATTATATATTCTGATGTAATTAAAAAATTCAAAGTTTCCTCCTAAATCATACACAGTTTTCCAGTTCGTTTCAGAACAAACTGTATTGAATTTCTAGTGATTTCAGACTGAATTCTTTTTGTGAGACCTCATTATGCCGAAAAGATATATTGCTTATTTATGACTCATCGCAATTCGCAATTGTAACATTTATTAGGGTCTTCGGCGGTTGGATTTCCTGATTTCTTGAAGACAACTGGCAAACAAATGGTCATTGACCACTCCGAATGGACATTTCTGCGTTGTTCTAGCGGTACGATTGCAACATGTCCTGTTTTTCCCAAAAAACAGCTGACCATTTGCTTGGAAGTGCTTCGTGCACGAGCAAATTTCGTTGGCGCACAGCACCAATGGTTTTCGGAAAAACAACTGATTTTGGACGACCTCCATGAAATTTGTCTTGCAGTGAACCACGACCTCGGTGGATTTCACCTTACAATCGATTAACACTGGTCCTTGATGGAGCTTCATCGCCAAAATCGAATTAAGTTCATCGATGCACTGTTGGCTGACTTTTTCCATTGGTCCCAGAAGTACTAATAGGCACTAATTGGGCTCTTATTGTTGGTTTATTGAGTTCAAGGTAATTTGAAAATATTTGTGCTGAGCATGTATGTTCTATCTTATTCGTTTCGGTATTTATATTATCTTCTTGTGATAGCCATCCATTACTTCAAAGTGTTTATGTGATGTTATTTATTTCCCCATTTTTATCTTGTTGGGTAAAGCATATACTCGATTCTCTATTATACAAACATTTTGCCACTCTCTATTTAATATTAAGCTCATGGTTAGAATAAAAATGTAGATATTCTATTTTATTTGTTTGTTTTTCATTTAATTTCAAATCAAATAAAGAACACAGGTCAAATCTACAGTTTAATTATAACCATCAGCCATCTTTGTTAAGGTTTTGTACTCACCTCCCATGCTACAGCTATTATTGAGTTGACACACATGTCAACTGGTACCATATTTCCGTTGACAGAGGGGTTGGCAGGCACCGCCCTCACAAGACCTACGCCAGCGCCTGCGCATATTCCGGTTGGACCATATATGTTGTTTATCCATGCTGGTATTGGTTCTTTGTACGTCGAAAGTACTGAAAGTGAAAATATATATATTTAGCTCTAATAGACGGCATTTTTTTTTTCAAGAACAAACGTGGGTTTTTTTGTCTGAATGGTATTTTACTAAGATGTATTTGCACGAATATGATTCCTAAATATGTCAGATATCTTACATTTCTTCCATATACTGTAATATCCCAGGTTTTTAAGATACAAAAACTCGTAGTATTTCACCCTATGCTGAACAAAATCAAAGAAAGAATGCAAGATGGTATGACCATTATCGGTGGAGTTGTGAGAGAAGTAATAGAGACCCAAAAAGTGTTAGTGACTTTGTGTGAGTTCGAAAACGAAGCCATCTTACGTTGAGTGACTATAGAATATATTTTGTAAGTATAATTGAGACTATTTTAAATGTTATTAGTTGCTTGTTCATTGTATTAACCTTCGTTGATAAATAGCATTGAGAACTGGATTGGTTCAGTGAATTTATTATTTTTCTATTATATTTGTAAATTAATACAGTTATTATGCAATATTATCAGGTTTCATGGTGTATTAGGTGATGTTCGGGCCTTTGTCATTGATTCTGATTTCTTTGTGAGTGTAATGCCTTGTTGTTTCGGATGACCCTACTTTCTTTGTGAATGTAATGCTTTGTTTATTTGGATAACCCGGCTTTCTTTGTGCATGTAATGCTTTGTGCAAGTAGTATTACACTGCTTGTTACCTAGGGCATTAATTATATTGCCTAGCCATGTAGATTCACCAATTCAGACTACAAATCTTGGAGTTCGCATGTCAACTATAACAAAGAAGGCTCTACCTTCAGCTTACCGCAAAATCTAGGTAATTGTACCCAAAGCAATTATATTCATCTTACTCTATTTTGCAGCATAAATTGTCAGGGCCGTTATGAGCCAGGATCTGTGGTTGAACTACAGAAACGTATGATAACGTCTGAGATCTTCGACTAGTACTGTTACTAGTATGTATGATGCAAAGTAGTGGACGTAGCCTTTGAGTGTAGCTACATTGTATCGAGTGGTGAGGAAGCTTTTGTTCATTTTCTGTTTTCTTGCTACCATTATGTATATCTCTTATTGTTGATTATGTGTATTTCTTACTGTCCATTATGTATGGTTCTTAGTATCATGTTGTGCTCATGTTCCTTACAGTTACTCTGATTTTATTCACTTATGGTTACTATTCTATTAAGTGATGAGAGATCCCTGGTTTATTTAATTGTATGTTTTCTTGTAATCTTTGTAGAAATTGTCTTATTATTATTCATGTTGTTCTCTTGCTGCTATTTATGTCTATATTTCTTTTCTATTGATTTATATGTTTTATATTTATGTTTTACTGTTTTATCAAGTGTTCAGAGCACTTTCGTTCATTTATTTCTATGATCTCTTACTGCTATCTATATGCTCGTATTACATGGTACTTTATTTAGGGGTCTCGAGATTGTGAACCATTCCAATATTGTTGTACGAGATTTCTTAGCTACCTGGATCGAAGGCCTTGAAGGCGCGGTTCCAATGCCTTAAGGCGTGCAGTGGAGTGGATATAATGATGATTTCGGCACCTAATAAGAAGATGGCCAGTAAAAAGATTGGTACACGGACAGGAAGCACGACGTGGCAATAGTGGTGTTAAATAAGAACCTGGAGGTGGATCGGGTGGAAAAACACAGCGGATACCTCTGCGTGAGGCTTAGAGACCTCAACATATGTGCGGCGTATATATCGCCAAATATACCTGTTGATAATTTCAAAGAAAATATTGATGAGATCTTCGATAAGGTGGAGAACCATCCGAAAAGCACAATTCTAAACGCGAAGTCCCCAGTGTGGGGATCCCCAAGAGCTGACCAACGAAGAGAACATGTGGAGGGGTAGCTGTCTCAGCTACAATGGACGGCATGTTGTCACCAAACCCACTCGGCTCCAGAGAGTGCACAAAGTACCTCCTCGGCTAGCTCTAGAGCTGAGACTACTTATAAAGGGGCGCCACTCTCTTTTATGATAATACAAAGAAAACAAAGAGGAAAGTACACTAAAGATCTCAGGGTCGCAAAAGAGAGAAAATAACGAACGCACTCTCAGGATGCCAAACGAGCCCGATCACACAAGCGGGAGGTAGTGGCTGGTAGAAAGAATATCGAGCAATTATTTAATAATATAATGAGCCCAAATGAAATACACAAGGTCCCTCAAACGAGGATATATCTTACAGAAGGTAGATCACTAACTAGTTCTTACTTCACAACCCGAATATTCGATATAATGCTTTATCTCTTACTAAACAAACAGTAATATCACCCCAAGGTATATACTTAGAGCCTCGATGGTAATCGTTACAAATAGCTCTTTACTTATATCTAAGCAACCTTCTCGATAGGTCGGGTTTTATGTACTAAACAGTATTCACTGAATTGGGCCTCTTTGATACGAATCAATCTTAACTAAATTCTACAGACTGACCTTCTATAACAGTCTAGGTCGTGGCTTGACTGAAGTACAAAAGGATATTATTCTCACAGTCTCGTAGATGGAAACTGGGCTCAAATATATTCCTGGGCCAACGTAGTACAATTTCTCACAGTATTGCGCCCTGGGTAGACGACAGGTGTGGTATCTTAAATGGCGAAATCTGGTGGAGGTCCCCAAAGACAGCTCTCACGGCAGCTCGACGGTAATTCAAAAAAACAGCCTAGACAAACAGCTCGAAGACTTCAAAGACAGTACAGAATCTGCTGGAACCTCGTAACGGTACAACATTAATTCCCAATTCGAAGCAGAATGATGCAATCCCACGTCGTTTTTCCAAACAAATATGCCACTCCGCTAAAGCGCAAAAATCTCACCAACGAACAAACCAAACCAACATGATAAGGTTTCTCTCAGGGCTTCAGTAAAATCCTGTTCAGATCTGCAAAATTGCGATTTATTACACCAGGACATTTCAACCAAATATATGCCGGAAGAACGACGTAATTGACAACCTACGTCACATGCACAGAACAGGACCACCGACAACCGTCCATTGAAACGTACGAGATAAGCTGGCAAACTACTGCGACTAACGCCACCAGTTCGGTTTGCAGGTACTAACTGGAGCGGGACTTTGAAACCGTGACACTCCCCCTTTTCCTCCGCAGGAGGTGAGCTCAGTTCACCGACGACTCTCACAAGAAAAACCCATACCACGTATCCACCACGTAAATCATCAGCGCCCCAAAAGGCAAAACAAAGTGAAAGATACCCAGTCGCTGAGGGCATCTGGGTACCGGCTTGTCCAGCTAAGCACAACGAAAAATCTCCAACAAAAGGAAGCAATGAACCCGACTCAACGGAAAATCCTCAAGAAAAAAAAACAAAGGAGCCAAAAAACCGATTCAACCAAAACAAAACAACAACCGAAACAGCAAAGATATCGAATATCGAAAACAAAAATAAAACTTTGACCGGGATCCGAATCGAAGACAACGGTCAAGTTAGGGAAAACAAAAAAAAGGAAAATCTGAACAATCAGGAAACACGCCCTCCAGGCAAACGCAAAAAGTCACCATCGGGAATTCCAAAACCTACGAAAAAAAATAAAAGCAATCAATCGACACCTATGATGTTCGACGTCATGTTCCCGAGCATATGACGGTCCCAAAAAAAAAATATATATATATATATCCCCACCGTCACCGGGGCTCAAGACCTTCAGTAAAGGCAAGGTAAAGTATGACTGAAGCAAAACAAAACAAACTAGGCACGTCGGATGTTCGACAGCCATGATCCCGAGCATTCAACGGTCCCAAAAATATCCCCACCGTCACCGGGGAGCAAGAGCACAAGTAAAGGTAAGGTAAAGTATGACTGAAGCAAAACAAAACAAACTAGGCACGTCGGATGTTCGACAGCCATGTTCCCGAGCATTTGACGGTCCCAAAAATATCCCCACCGTCACCGGGGCACAAGAGCACAAAATGCACCAACGAAGCACCATGGAACAAACGCAGCACACAAAAACACAAACAATTTGAAATTCACAAACACAAAATCAACATCAAAAATCCAAGACAACAAAATCTTGTAAATATTGCTTAAAGACATGGGTTAGGCCCACTCAACAACTTCAATAATTCATCATACTTGACAATACACGCATCAAATTCCGATACCGGATCCAACTCAACCATAGGGTACTCAAAGACCTATTGCACCTAGCAACGGTACAACAATAATTCCCAATTCGAAGCAGAATGATGCAATCCCACGTCGTTTTTCCAAACAAATACGCCACTCCGCTAAAGCGCAAAAATCTCACCAACGAACAAACCAAACCAACATGATAAGATTTCTCTCAGGGCTTTAGTCAAAGTCCTGTTCAGATCCGCAAAATTGCGATTAAATACTCCAGGACATTTCAACCAAATATATGCCGGAAGAACGACGTAATTGACAACCTACGTCACATGCACAGAACAGGACCACCGACAACCGTCCATTGAAACGTACGAGATAAGCTGGCAAACTACTGCGACTAACGCCACCAGTTCGGTTTGCAGGTACTAACTGGAGCGGGACTTTTGAAACCGTGACAATGTAATAACAGTGCCCATACATTTCAGAGGGGTACGTCCATCAGCCACATAGTCGTTACGCTATGTGCTGAAGAGGTAGCCCGGAGAGTGAAGAACTGGAGGGTACAATACAAAAACCCGTACACACACCACGGAAGTATCATCTTTGAGCTCGAAATGGGCAAAAGATCAGAAGAGAGACGGAATCGGTGAAAGTGTATCTGAGAGTGGGGGATTTTGTTCGGGAGTTGGAGAAGATGAAGGACGAGGAAGAGAACATATATGAAAGTTTGTTGAGCGCATACAGAAAGTGCACGACCGAGGAATTGACAACACCCCAGAATAGACCATATTGGTGGAACGAGAACATCGAGGCGTGCAAGAGGAGATGCGTTCGTTATAGACGTCGAACGACAAGGGCAAGGAGGAGAATGGGAATGGGAGGAGAACAGGAGGATGCTGAGCTGAGTGAGTGGCTGAAGAGTGCGAAAGAGGAGGCAAAGGTTCTGAAGATGCTTATAAGAGCTTCCAAAAGAAACCATTGGAAAGAAATTTTGAAGGGGCTGGAGGAGGACATTTGGGGAGAAGGATATAGAATAGTCACTGGGAAGATCAAGCAGGGCACGGGTGGAGGAAGGATATCGGTGAAGAGGAGAAGGGAAATCCTGAGGGAGCTCTTTCCAGAGTGCAATGAGGTGCTGCGGAGGGAGCCAAGAGAGGCAGTGCAGATAAGCCCGTTTGCGACGAAGGGAGAAAAGAGGCCGTGGCAAGATTAAAAATGGGAAAGCTCCCGGACCGGACGGTTTCACGGTGGAAGCGGTGAAGCTAGCGTGGAAGGAAATCCCCATGGCTATAACCCGGATGATGAACGACCTGTTGTTGAGTCGCAGTTGGTGTGACTGTTACGAAAATTGACTGATTATAGAATTTGAATAGTGCGTTCAGATCTCTACATGGTTTTATATTGATTATTTTTCCGACCCAAATATCGACCAATAGAATTGCACCATTCGACGTCACGTGGTACAACCTACATGGTATTATACTGATAATTTTTGAAAATTTTCTCTGGTAGTTGCTATATATAAACAAAACATGATCCAGTCAAATTAAGCACACGTCAAACTGACAGGTTGAATTCAATTGTGAAAATTTGAGATTTTGCATGAAAATGAGTCGATTTGGAGTTTGTTCTCTGTCCACCATCGATAAAAAAGTCAAAGGAAATGTTCCCATTAACACGGAGAAGGCAAAAAAACAGTTTGGAACCAATTTACTTCTTTTGTACTGAGAGGGAATACATATTGAGTGCTGAAACGAGTGAAGCGCAATTGGCAAACATTATGAAAGATTACGCTTACAATATGAAGAAAATGGATGGAGAAGACTATAAGGAAGGTACAATAAAAACAATGTGGAATCAGACTGCCAAATTACTTCAAGAAAAGTATTTGAACGATTTCGACATCAAAATCAACCCATTTTCGGATGCTGCATTCAAGACCGCTCGAGGAGCTCGTGATGCCAAGCGTAAGGATTTACAATCTATTCCGCAAAAACGGAGGGCAAGTGCAGCAGCGTTGGAGGAAAAAGATTGGGATGCAATGACCACTGTTTGGGACGAGGAAACTCCTGGTGGCCTCCAGAAAAATTATTCATGATAATATCAGTGGAATTGGCTTGAGAGGTGGTGAGGGCAGCATGGCGTCAATACATCACTTCAAGGCAGAACAGCGAAATGACGGGGAAACAACTGGGAGAATTGAATACAATTTTCAGCAAGACCACACAAGGTGGTGATAAAAATTATCAGACAGCAAGTGGCTGGTGGAGAATCGGGAAATCCTGACAAGTGCCCAGTGAGACTGTTCCAGAAATTGAGAGAGAAGAGAGATGTCAATATCAAGAGCGACAGACTATTCCTGACCCAAAATCCATTCTGGAATAAAGTTCCAGGCGCTAGGTGGTACAAGGATTCCCCAGTAGGCCAAAACACGATTTCAAAGTGGGTTAAGGAGTCAGCACAAAAAGCTGGGCTTGACCTTGGTAACAAAAAAATCACCAATCACTCCAGTCGTGCAACAGCCGTCTCCAATCTAGCGAAATCGGGCCTGGGAGAGCAGCAGATAATCAAAATAACTGGACATGCCAACAGTAACTCCATCAAGCCGTATCTCCAACTCGACCAGGAACACCACGAATTAATTGTCAAGAAACTGCGAAGGAATGAGCCTACTGCAGAAAATGCCATCAACAGCATAAACCTCATGCCATCTACCTCTTCTGGGACCATTACCGATAACTCTGACTTGAAGAAAACATGCACCAATGTTTACAACAATTGTATTTTTAATTGCACTACCCTGATTCTTAATTAGATGTTGTTTTATTCATTATGAAATTCTTATTTGTTAACTGTACATGTCTCATGGTGCAATTCTATTGGCCGACATTTGGGACAGAAAAATAATCCCCCGAATACCACATTAAAATTATCTGGTATTTCCCGATAGGTTCCCTGCAAACAAATAAAATCGTCAAAGTTTTTAAGGAAAAATTACTCGCGCTTCGCGCTCGTGATTTTTTAACCTGAAAAACTTGACTCCTTCATTTGTTTGCAACGAACCTATCGGGAAATACCCGATAATTTTGAAGCTCTTGTGGTATTATAAGTGAAAATTGACATGCAATGGACGCGTGTTGACATTCGAAAGGATAGGATGTCAGTGTTGTCAACCACAAAATGAATAATATAACTAAAAACAATGTTTTTAGTACTGTAATGAATTCATTACGACACTGAAATAGAGAAAAATATCTTTCAAATCAAGAATGGTTACTTTCACCACCTCAGTGAAGTGGGCATCGTAGCAGACCCTTTATGCAATTGCCAAATCTTCGCTATGACCACAGCTGGAAGTGAGGCAGAATACTTTCGGCTACACTCACACCCAGCTGCAGAAATATTACAAAGATGAATCGTTTTGATGGCTAAAATATCTGGAGTTGGAATACGTCCGCAAATCGATATCCTCCCTTACAGTCCATCATTCTCTCTAATCTGAGACTTTCGATTTCGCAATACTCACGTAAAATTTGATTTTCGAGAAAATACTTACTGATAGATGGTCTGAATATAGCAACAGGCAATCCTGACCCGTGCTTTTCTACTGCATTTTCAGCCACTGCTTTGGTGAAAGCATAGGTATTGGGCCATTCGCCTATGATTCTGAAATGAAACAAGAATTTATTTCTTGACGAAAAATTTTTGATGATGGTGTAGAATCATTATTTGGTTAATAACCATGATGCTATCAATCCCATGTTGGAACGTTGGGAATAAGAATAATAATACATGATCGTTTTGCCCAAATAATTCTTCAAGTATTCATTCAATGCATACAATAGTAGGCAAAATTGAAATTAGACTCATTAGAGATTTTCGAGCATGGAAAGTCGAAACACTCATTTTGGAAAATTTTCATTATTTTAGGACAGAAAACCTTTCATCGCACATAGCTTGAATATGATAAGTTTGTGATTTGAGATGTCCCATGGTGGAATATTTCTAAAAATAATTCACGGAATATTTTAAAAATTTCTAGCCATATGCCGGAAGAACGACGTAATTGACAACCTACGTCACATGCAAGAACAGGACCGACAACCTTCCATTGAAACGCGAATAAGCTGCAACAACTACTGAAACTAACGCCACAGTTCGGTTCCGGTACTAACTGGAGCGGGACTTTTGAAACCGTGACAATGTAATAACGGTGCATACATTTCAGAGGGTACGTCCATCAGCCACATAGTCGTTACGCTGTGTGCTGAAGAGTAGCCCGAGAGTGAAGAACTGGAGGGTACAATACAAAAACCCGTACACACCACGGAAGTATCATCTTTGAGCTCGAAATGGGCAAAAAGATCAGAAGAAGACGGAATCGGTGAAAGTGTATCTGAGAGTGGGGATTTTGTTCGGGAGTTGGAGAAGATGAAGGACGAGGAAGAGAACATATATGAAAGTTTGTTGAGCGCATACAGAAAGTGCACGACCGAGAATTGATTACACAGAATAGACCATATTGGTGGAACGAGAACATCGAGGCGTGCAGGAGGAGATGCGTTCGTTATAGACGTCGAACGACAAGGGCAAGGAGGAGAATGGGAATGGGAGGAGAACAGGAGGATGCTGAGCTGCATAAGTGGCTGGAGAGGGCGAAGAGGAGGCAAAGGTTCTGAAGATGCTCATAAGAGCTTCCAAAGAAACCATTGGAAAGAAATTTTGGAGGGGCTATAGGGGACATTTGGGGAGAAGGATATAGAATAGTCACTGGGAAGATCAGGCAGGGCACGGGTGGAGGAAGGATATCGGTGAAGAGGAGAAGGTAAATCCTGGGGAGCTCTTTCCAGAGTGCAATGAGGTGCTGCGGAGAGAGCCAAGAGGCAGTGCAGATAAGCCCGTTTGCGAAGAGGAGATAAAAGAGGCCGTGGCAAGATTAAAAATGGGAAAGCTCCCGGACCGGACGGTTTCACGGTGGAAGCGGTGGCTTAGCTTGGAAGGAAATCCCCATGGCTATAATAATGATTATTTTTTCTGACTCAAATATCAGACTAATACAAATTTGCACCATTCGACGTCATGTAATTTCTTCTACCATGGTATTATACTGATAATTTTTTGAAAATTTTCTCTGGTAGTTGCTATATATAAACAAAACATGATCCAGTCAATTAAGCACGTCAAACTGACAGGTTGAATTCAATTGTGGAAGGTGGAGATTTTGCATGAAAATGAGTCGATTTGGAGTTTGTTCTCTGTCACCACCATCGATAAAAAGTCAGCGAAATGTTCCCATTAATACGGAGAAGGCCAAAAAACTGGTTTGGAACCAATTTACTACTTTTTGTACTGAGAGGAATACACATTGAGTGCTGAAACAGGTAGAGCGCAATTGGCAAACATTATGAAAGATTAACACTGTAATATGAAGAAAATGGATGGAAGACTATAAGGAAGGTGCAATAAAAACAATGTGGAATCAGACTGCCAAATTACTTCAAGAAAAGTATTTGAACGATTTCGACATCAAAATCAACCCATTTTCAGATGCTGTATTCAAGACCGCTCGAGGAAGCTCGTGATGCCAAGCGTAAGGCTTTAGAATCCATTCCGGAAAAGCGGAGGCAGGGTGCAGCAGCGTTGGAGGAAAAAGATTGGGGATGCAGCGACCACTGTTTGGGGGACGAGAAACTCCTGATGGCCTCCAGAAAAATTATTCATGATAATATCAGTGGAATTGGCTTGGAGAGGTGGTGAGGGCAGCATGGCGTCAATCACATCCACTTCAAAGCCAGAACATGGCAAGCTGAAATGACGGGGAGGGAGAATTGGGATGCAATCCAATTTCAGCAAGACCACACAGGTGGTGATAAAAGTATCAGGACAGCAAGTGGCTGGTGGAGAATCGGGAAATCCCCTGACAAGTGCCCAGTGAGACTGTTCCAGAAATTGAGAGAGAGAAGAGATGTCAATATCAAGAGCGACAGACTATTCCTGACCCAAAATCCATTCTGGAGATAAAGTTCAGGCGCTAGGTGGTACAAGAAAGTTCCCAGTAGGCTGGCCAAAAACTACGATTTCTAAGAAGTGGGTTCAAAGTCAGCTAAAAAAGCTGGAGGCTTGACCTTGGTAACAAAAAAATCACCAATCACAGCTTAGTCGTGCAACAGCCGTCTCAATCTAGCGAAATCGGGCCTGGGAGAGCAGCAGGATAATCAAAATAACTGGACATGCCAACAGTAACTCCATCAAGCCATTATCTCCAACTCGACCAGGAACACCACGAATTAATTGTCAAGAAACTGCGAAGGAGTGAGCCTACTGCAGAAAAATGCCATCAACAGCATAAACCTCATGCCATCTACACTCTTCTGGGACCATTACCGATAACTCTGACTTGAAAACATGCACCAATGTTTACAACAATTTGTATTTTTAATTGCACTACCCTGATTCTTAATTAAGTATTTATTGTTTATTCATTTATGAAATTCATTATTTATTCTTCTATACATTTCGTCTCCTTAATTTTAATTCTAGTAGCCCGATATTTGGGACGAAAAAATATCCCCGAAGGCCCACGAGCTCACAAATTTATGTGGTATTTCCCATTAGGTTCTCTACAAGGATTCTCTGTCATCAGTTTTTTTCAGGTTAAAATCACTCGATCGCGGCATCATGATTTTTAACCTGACAACTTGACTCACTTCATTGTTTAACGAACCACCACAGCTGGAAGTGAGGCAGAATACTTTCCTACACTCACACCCAGCTGCAGAAATATTACAAAGATGAATCGTTTTGATGGCTAAAATATCTGGAGTTGGAATACGTCCGCAAATCGATATCCTCCACAGTCCATCATTCTCTCTAATCTGAGACTTTCGATTTCGCAATACTCACGTAAAATTTGATTTTCGAAAAATACTTACTGATAGATGGTCTGAATATAGCAACAGGCAATCCTGACCCGTGCTTTTCTACTGCATTTTCAGCCACTGCTTTGGTGAAAGCATAGGTATTGGGCCATTCGCCTATGATTCTGAAATGAAACAAGAATTCTTGACGAGAAAATTTTGATGATGGTGTAGAATCATTATTTGGTTAATAACCATGATGCTATCAATCCCATGTTGGAACGTTGGGAATAAGAATAATAATACATGATCGTTTTGCCCAAATAATTCTTCAAGTATTCATTCAATGCATACAATAGTAGGCAAATTGAAATTAGACTCATTAGAGATTTTCGAGCATGGAAAGTCAGAAACACTCATTTTGGAAAATTTTCATTATTTTAGGACAGAAAACCTTTCATCGCACATAGCTTGAATATGATAAGTTTGTGATTTGAGATGTCCCATGGTGGAATATTTCTAAAAATAATTCACGGAATATTTTTAAAATTTCTAGCCTGAAGATCTTCACGAAATGGGCAGAATTCTTTCTATCAACCTACGGTAAAACGGCGGTTTTCTATTATTAGGCCTGATATATTATACATAACAGAGAACTCAAAATATATTATCAATATAGGATGTATTACGAGAAAAATAGACAAAAAAGTTTCACAGAATTGCTTGTATAATATTTTATTTCATTCGTTTTCCCACCTGCTTTGAAAGTTTACGAACTCCGTTCAACATGGAAGGATTTTACAAAAAAAGTAGTTTCCTGCGAATCTTTCGACGCATTCAGTTAAGATTAATTGTAGGTTTACCTTAAATAAGATGCTGTACAATACTCACTTATCAGTCATACTACATATCAATGTCTCATTTACATTCTCTGTAAGTGCAATCAATTCCTTGTACTCCATAGGTGGCGGATACAATTTTCTTCTATAATTGGTTGAATGCAATTTGTGTAGGCTGTGGATATGTGCACGAAACTTTTCAAATTCATCATCTGATGTGCTAGTTCCATGAGATATAATGGTGCCTTCACATTGATCGTTACTGCTATATTTAGTTTCTCGTCAAATCTTACTGTAGCTGCTGCGTGGAAAACAATATTGATCTGTAAAATGAAAATTTGAATTATATCTACCAATTTGTCGTAGGACAAAAGAAACACAGAGATAATTCTTCTTATGGTGCCTTGTCCCCTGACGTTGGCAATCACGATGGCGAGCTGATCTCTGTTTTCAGCCTAAACAATTTTTCGGCGTTGTGTATGCATGTCCATTCCGAAGGTACCTTAACCAGGAGATCTGTTTTCTTCTTACGCCCCTGCGGCCTTTATTTTGCCCTTCATTTTAAGCTGTAGAATCCGGTAACGATTTCCTCTGAGAACATGGCTGAGATAAGCCAGTTTAAGGCATTTACTGTTGTCAAGAGTTCACGAACTGTAACTGCCCGGTGCCTAGCTACCCATGGTATTCTAAGCATTTGCCTGTGTACTAGTGTTGGGTAGTACACGTCTTAAAATTGAGTTAGCAAGAGGTGCCTCATTTTTGTACTGAAGCGGTACATTGTAGCACTTCAAATGAAGCGAATCTGGCCGTTCATAACGTGATACGATGTCGGGACAAAATTTGTACTAGTATAGACGACGAGTTGTTGAGGCGGTGTAGCGTAGCGAGGGCGAGGTAGGTAAGAACTAGGAATGTTGACAGTCTGTCTCACTTCAAATATGTCGATGCAAAAGGAGGGTAAGGTTAACTGTCGACAGAATTGAAGTAATAAAGAGTAAAAATTTAGAATGCAAATTAATTGTTGGATTTTGAAACTGGAAGATTGTCTTTAGCTGAAATTGTTCAGATCGGGTTCTCAGACTTACAACTGTCATAGAATGGCACCATAAGATCTACACCGGTTTATTGGTTATCAGTTTGACTAACATTGCCCTCGCCATATTCACAGACAGACTGCAGCTCTGATTCTTGGAACAAATATCATTCTTTTCCCAATTTATACCCAATTATTTCTTATATTCACAAAATAGAATTCCCAGATTGAAGTCACGTAAACCATTACGGCATAATACCTCCTGAAATAATTCTGGTTTTGATCTTCCAAGAAAAATTTGGTCAGTTCTTAATCGTTTGAGAACAGGTCATGGTCGTACCAATAGCATGCTATTCAGATAGAACTCAGTTTTGAGAGCAAGTTGAGAATATAGAAAGAAATAATAACCTAATTTGATCAATAATTGTTCCATATATAAATTTCGAGATGGTTTGGACTATTCATGATGTTTCGATTCTTTCTTGGAATGGGTTATGAATTTCAAACGAATATGATACTTTTTTGTTATTTAGTTCTTTTTCTGCTTTTGTCTTTTATTTCCAGATTCGATGTGGGCAACTTGAAAATCTCTGTCTCCATCAATAGAAGACTCTTGAAAGTCCCTCAAATATATTTCAGCATTTTTGTACTTTTACACTTGGGCAGGGAGCCACGGTTATTTTTCTTGGTTTTTCCTTAGGCTTTAATGTCATACGCCGAATGTATGACACCCGTCACTAACCCCTGTCTATATGCTTTATTGTTTGCTAACTAAATATTGTAAGCCAAAAGTTCAAAGAATATAAATATCTATATATCTTCTGAAATGTCATACAGCTCTTTCAATCCTACATTTAATTTACTTCTGGGTCAGGTTGTTCGGTGATGTAGCATCCGAGGTATTTAAACTTGGATACTCTCGACGTTCTGTCCATTTATCTGTAGTGACACGTTGAGGTATGGCTGGGGCTAAAGATGATTAGCACTCAAGCATTTAAGGACAGTATTCGTCTGGCTCCTCTTCGAAGATAAATGTTATAGTGTTACTAATTAACATCCCTCATTTGTTTTTGAATATTCCCTTAATACCCTTTCTCGTGATTTCAACAAGGTAGATGGCCTGGATCTGTGTTATTTTATTTCGAGGTAGATAAATCTTATCAAAAATGTCTATTTTCTGCCAGGAAACATATTTGGTATATGGCTTGGACTGCGACATTGTAAAGGGCGATTCATTTAGAGGTACTCTTGTGGTTGGGATTCAGTTGCGGATGGCGTATGCGTCGTATAAACAGTGGCGGCTTGTCCTATGAGGCAGGTGAGGCAGTGCCTCATCAAAAAAATTCTGAACCGTATATTTCTTCATTCCTTTCATCATCACTTTTTTCCTCAATATTTTCCCAATCTCACGTTCCTTGTATATTCATAACAAATCAAATCCTCTTTGACTAAACGGTTGGGAGGCATGCTAACGCAGCTTCTTTGACTGAATTAGCGTGTCATACTTTGATGACCACGAGAACGTTATGGAAAGCCGTTCTAGGATTAATCCGAGGCTGGCCTCTGCGCGATCTTAGCCGATCTGAGATCGTTGTTTCTGCGATGTCCAGCGGGTTATCTGCGTCGAAGCGGTGAGAACATATCTACGGCTTTGAAGGCGGCTTCTCCGAAGTAGAGGCTGGCCTCAGGTTTTTATTCGAGTTAATCGGGAAGCGGGAAATAGAAATAGGGTTATTCACTTTGCCGTTATTTAGAGGTATCGCGTTTGCTGTGTATCGCGTATGATTATAATATTTTTAGGTGAATTTTTTCTGAAATATAAATCTTTTATCGAAAGTGACTACCAGATCATGAAATGGATTCAGCGGACCTAGTAATAGTAAATCTTTTGAAATTCTAAGGAACATGTTCAGTGTACTTGTGATATTGTTAATTTTTAATGAATAAGCAACATTTTCGACTCATTCGTATGATGATAAATTATATTTAATTAAGGAAGTTAAGCGACCTGTTCCAGATTTGAGAAATCTCTATGTGTAGTGGTGGGGTCGGTAAATCAAATGGATTCCAAAATACGTGGTATGACAAGTACGACTGGCTTACTGAAAGTATTACTTTGAAAAAATATTTTGTTGTCCTTGCATTTTATTCTAAGCAACTAATGGAAATTCCGACATAGTTTGGTCGAAAAGTGGTTTTAATGATTTGAAAAATTTATCTCAGGGGTCTATCGTACACAATAAATTGCCAGCATATTTCATCTAATTGCAAGCTTACCGTTATGAAAGCAAAAACAAAATATCGCCACAGCAATATACAATGCGCGTCTAATAGCAATTGAAAATTTCAATGCTAAAGTCAAAGAAAATCGACAAATTCTAAGAGTTTAATAGATATTACGATGCACCTCTGTATGCAAGGTTAACTTTTAGTGGGCAGGATGAATCGAATGAGTCTTTAAATCGCGGAAATTTCAAGAATTGGTAGTTCTTGTTAGTTCTTGTTAGTAAATTTGACACGAATTTAAAAACCTTTTTGAAAATGACACCAACAGTAAATCGGTATTTTCTGGTACATCTAAAACCATTCAAAATGAATTAATTCGGTTGCTTTTGTTGTGAATAAACAAATCGAGGACGAAATTTCACAATCATTGTTTTTTTCTTGGCAAGTTGATGAAACAACTGACATAAGCTGTCATTCCCAGTTATCAGTCATTTTCGTTATGTAATAGATGACTAACTTGTTAGCGCTTCATGGGATTTTATGATGTTAGTTCTGGGCGTTCTGCTGATGATCTATTTCAATTTTATCTTCAAAATTCAAAATTTGACAACTGCTTCCACAGAAAAAGTTCTCTGCGTGGAAAAGGATTAAAAATTATATTAGAATACAACTGGACAGGCGCTTTTCGATCGAAGGATTCATAAAATCACAGAACGAAAATATTTTCATTGACAATGTTATAGATCATTTCGCTGATCAGAAAAATCGTAAAATTCCATTGATTTACAAAATTTTAATATTGAGAACTTTTAGAATAATTTCCATTTATAACTTTCAGAATAAATCTATTTTACTGCCTTTTTAATTTTTATTCAGTGTTAATTTTTTCAGAGTTTCTTTATTTATTTAGAGTTTATTTCTATTTTGAAAATTTCAACTTGATCTGATCCGATTTCCTTCATTCCCATCCACGTGGCAGGAATGCTTTTCACCTCCACGTTGGTTCTTGCTGTACAGCTGCATAATGGTTTTTCATATTTTGAGCAATTTAGTATATCGAAAAATGAGCTCATAATATATTGGGGCAATTAATTAATGGCTTTTGCTGAATAAAATAAAGTGATATGTGTATAAATAATGATTCATCAAAATTCCAAGCATTAGTGAAGAAAATTTTTAATATATTTATTATGTAACTGACGAGTAAGTTCATTATATAAACGTTGTTAGCCACGTAAACTCTATATATATATATAACAATATTAAATTTTTTTCATATGTGCCTCACCATACTATATTGTCACGAGTCGCCACTGCGTATAAACTGAACTGGTATTCTTGTTCTGTAGTGTCTGACATTTCATAATAGAACGACTTAGCCCAGTAAAGCGTCTACAAATTGTTCAGCTTCATTACGAAAATGGGCGTTCTCGATTAATGTGTATCGGGCACTTAGAGCGACTTACGGTACTCATAATCGGCCTGGCGAACGCACAATTTGCTCTACCATCACTAAGTTTGAGGCTCAATGTTCGTTATTTTATAAAAAGAGGAAAAGAAACAGTCATTACAACATATTAAGTACACAGATGATATTGTAGATTTGGATAGATACAGACTGAAAAGAAACCAAGTTGTCGGTTCTTGAGCAGAAAGGAATCGGAGTACTACAATAGGAAAATAGACGGGAATCGTAACAATGGTAGAAAAATGTGGCAATTTTAAAGGAAGTGGTGTGTGGGAGCAGAGAGGAAGTACATTTTCTAATATTGATCTGGCAGATGGGAGGCTGTTGTGTGAGTGAATAATTTTTACATCAGTATAAAGAAATAACTGAGAGCATTGATAAAACTGATGAAAATTTCCAGGAAATTAGGTTGATGAGAAACGGGGACGAGGTGTGTTCTTCCCGGAAGTATCCTCAGTAAACTATATAAGATAGTGAAAGTTTGAAAACTAGAGTTACAGGAGATGATGTAGTGACAGCAGCTTTATTAAAAGGATATTCGATGTGGTTGGTTATCCTTCTAAATCTGATAAATACTTTCAAGTACAGGAAGGGTTCCGGATTGTAAGTGCAGCACAGTGGTACCGATACCGAAGGTGGCGAACCCGGCTCGTCTTGCGGACTTTGACCTGCGAACTTGCTCCCGGTTGTAGACAAGATATTGGAGATTATAGTTCGGGATACGTTGAACGGTTATTTGGAAAAGAATTCGATTGAGCATCGGTGGCAATCGGGATTTCATCCCAATCATTCATGCGAGACTGCCTGCAGTTGGTCTGTCATATGTGGAGAAAAAATAGACGACGGTAAGGCATTTATAGACTTATGCCAAGCCTTTGAAACGATCGATAAGAGAGTTATTGGAAAAATGTGAAATGTATGGAATAAGGGTAAGGTACTGGAATGGCTCGCCGACTATTTGAACGGGCGATATCAGAGAACTAAAGTAAAGCAGGAGCTGTCTGAGAAAGGTATGCTATGGTGTACCTCAGGGTAGTGTGCTGGTCCTATTCTATTATTTTTATATGTTAGCGATTTGCATCTATACCTAAAGAGTGTTTTTCAACGTATGCCGATGATACGGTGATATCCGTTATAATTGTGACAGTAGGTATCAACCTTAAACAAGGAATTGAAAATTGGTTGGAGCTGAATAAGCTTAAGTTCAACCATGAGAAGACCAAATGTATGGTATTGGGTACCAGAAATAAATGTAAGAAATTTGATGAGAAAACATATCAGGTCAATAATTGATAATGAACAAATTAAGTTCGTAAAGGAAATGAAGTATCTTGGTGTTATATTCGATCAACAGCTTGATTTTGGATCTCAAGTGGTGTAACGATACGATCGTTACAATTTTCTTTGAAATTTAAATTTATTCATTACATATTTGTTGTACCGCCACTGCATTGTACGTGTATCGAAGAATTCAGATTTGCAGATTGGCGCATGCAATCTGATAAGATATTAATCGGTTATTCGAATTTTATTTCTTTTCTGCTTTGTCTGATGAATGAGATAAGTCTTCAGAGTTGAGTTCTTGATATAGATATTTTTGGTATTAAATTTTGAGATTTTGTTAATATTTCATAGTTTCTATTGGTTTAGTGAACTCTTAAAAATTGAGGTAAGATGCCTTTATATTTGAAATATATTTATTTTTTGTTTTTGCAACCTCCTCTGCCCAACAAAGATTTTTTTAACGAAATTCGATTCATCCTGCCGTTCAGGTCCATTTTCATTCGCTTCAAAATTAATTTTTTTATAGATTTCATTATTCAGATCATTTTCATATTCAAAATCTCACGCAATATAAAATAAATCTTCACTAAAGTGTTCCCTTCAATTCAATTAACTCATTAAAATTTTTTCATTTCATATTCAAAATTCAATGTAACGAGTTAAAATCAGTTCCAATTTTTTTGTTAGATTATTATTATTTTTTTGAAACGTGGCTGTCGATTCACATATGTAATTTGTTATACTTGAGTACACAACTTTTTATACGAAACATGGACGGCAAGGACAATAATATGTTCTACTGAACGGTCTCTGAAAGTTAATTTTACAGTTTTGGTGAAGCCCAGATTTTCGATTTGAATATATATTTCCAAGTTGAACTTCGTTGACCAACATCCAACTTCGAAGAATCCATCACACCTGAAAACTTGGTGATCAGAACCTGAAATCCTTATATGCTGTGTACAGTATCTTACAAATCAGATGGTTCTTCCTGCATAGGAGCACTTCACCTGGATTTTAATTGCTAATGGAAGTATTCTGTTATATATTTTGTAATTCTATTCGATATCAATTTATATAATTTCGTGTGCTCTATTTCATTTTGCACTTGAAATATTGCGCTTCAAGCTATTCATAATAATTTTCATTGAAATCAATTGTAAGCAGCTATTTTTCAATATTTCACTCTTAATTTTTATTCTAAAATGAGCAATTTACTCGATGTTATTAATAAATCTCTGAAAGTGGATAAATTTGTTTGTGTGGGAACCAAGGTCTTCAAGATTGCTTTCTATTTTAAAATAGGTTCGGGCTAGCTACAACCTATTAACCCCGACCACCTCTCCGACTGAAGCTAGTAACTAACAGATCTCTGAAGAGGATAAACTCTTAAATGGTTACACAATTTTGGCGCCCAACGTGGGCATATTTTCCGTATTTTGCATCCCTTGTTAAAATTTCTGCAATTTGGAAGGCTCCTCACACAATCACATATCCATAGGTATCTTTTTCACATTGCAAAGATAGCACGACAAGCAAATTATCCCAGCTTTTTTTGTCTCACAATATTTTCATTTTAATCTTCATTATGGTTAAATTAAATCCAAATCATTTGAGAGTTTCGAACTAACCTATGAAATATCAATAAGAGGTATTGTTCCCCCACTATTGTTCAGGAAAAACGGAAAGTTTAAGAGGTCTTTTATCTCAGGAAAATTCCGACAGGAGTTTTGTTGAGATATCAGGCTTATATAAGTTTGATGAGAATGTTAAAGAAATTGGTGATACTTTAAATGACATTGAAGCTTTGCTGCAACATCTTAGTGATGAATCTTCTGACGATGATAAAGTTTATAACAAAATAATCCATCCCACTTGAACTATTGTATGTCACTCTTGATATCATGTAGTAAAAAGACTCCAGATTCTGCAGAATAAGGCAATGCAATTTTGCTGAGGTGTGCCAAGAGTACCCTGTTGCTCAAATGCTGAAGAAGTTGGGGTTTTTGGATGTGGCTCAGATGATTGAGGAGTCAAATCATTATTAATTAGGCATCAAATGGATTGGCTCTTCTTACCTAGAAAGTCTCCTGGTTAGGAGGCGTAATTTAACTGACTATTCACTGAGGGGGCAGAAGAGATTTCACAGAGACAGGTGTAGGACAGTTGCGTTACAGAAGACCACTTTCAACTTGGGGCTTGATGGTTATAATAACTCACCTGCCGAGATAAGATCAGCGGTGACTGTACAACTTTTCAAGCGGGTTGAGGAAAAGATTTTCGTTTGATTTCGATATCGTTTTTGTTCTTTTCAAAAGTAATGTTCAATTTGTTATGTTTTTGTAATAGCTCAAAATGCTAAATAAACTTCTTATTATTATGATACCCGACCAAATAGACAACATCATCTCGTAGTGAAGAGAATAGCAGCGGTGGGAGAGAGTGTACGTGATGACTCTGAAGTGTCGATTCATCGCCGTTCTCAACAGCTCTCTTATATTTATTTCGTATTCAACGACTTGGCGGATATTACGTAAGGATCTTTCTTTGAAAGCTCACAAAATTCAATTAGTTCAAGGACTGAAGACGACCGACCTACCGAATCGTTTAAGTTTTAGTCATTGGGCTCTTGGCAAGCTTGTAGAGGATCCACTCTTTTCAACAAAGTTTTTTCTGATGAGGCCCATTTTTGTTTAATGGGCTCGTGAACAAACAAAATGCCTGAATCTGGGGTGATGAACAACCCGAAGAGTCTCAAGAATTGCCGTTAAATCCAGAAAATAACAACTGTTTCGTGGTTTATGGGCCGGTGGAATAATCAGTCTATATTTTTCAAAGGGAGGACGTCCGGTATGCTACTTTCTAATGGTGACCGTTATCGCACCTTGATAATAGACTATTCGTTGCCTGAAATTGAAGCCCGTGATCTCGACGAAATGTGGTTCCTAAAGATGGTGCCACGTGCTCGTGAAACCATGGCTTTACTGCGAGAGCATTTCGTCCAGCAGATCATTTCATGTATGTGAAGTTGGCCCTGCACTTTTTGATTTTCGAAAAATTTTTGTTGTGCTGAATTGTGCTAGGTTTGTGCTGCTTTGTGCTGTTCGAATTTTCTCGTTATTTCAAGTAGTTTTGAGATATTTCACTAAATGCATAAAATGGACCAGCCCACTTTTTGAAAATTTGAGTTTTAACCACTGAAATGAATTGTGCTAGACGTCTACTGAGTTGTGCCGTTCGAATTTTTGAGATGGATCTCTTAATTTCCCAGAAAATGGAAAATAAAAAAGTTTCACTTTGTTTTTCTTATCGGAAATGAGTGTAAAAAGTTGTGCTAGGTTTGTGCTGCGTTGTGCCGTAAAATTTTCATGGAAATACCTCACATTTTCCGGAAAATCCCGAAAATCCATTACAAGGTTAGCCCGCACTTTCGTTTTTTCAATCGGAATATGTGGAAAAATTGCTACGCGTGTATGAAGTTGTGCCGTTAATATTATTGAAATATCGAGTTTTTTCCGAAAAGAATAGCCCCGCACTTTCTCTTTTTCCATAAAAATCATTTCATAGAGTTGTGCTACATTTGTGCTGACTTGTGCTGATAATTTTTTTAGAAAACTTCAAGTTGTCTTTAAACGGTGAAAAATCAAAATATCAGTAGATTGAATGATGAATTGTGTGAATGGCAACACTGTTGTGAAGTTAGCCCACTTTTTGATTTTCGATAAAATGTTTGTGGTGCTGAATTATGCAAGGTTTGTGCTGCTTTGTGCCGTAAAGTTTTTTCAAATGGTACGATTAATAAGATATTTCATTAAGTGAGTAACAGCGAATAATGTACATTTTTTTTTCTTTCCGTTTAACGGTCATTTGATAACTGAATCTCATTCAACAGTGAATGCACTGATTTGTGCTTTTCGAACTTCCTCGAAAAAACTCTGATATATCGGAAAATCGAGTTTAAAAATTTTCAATATTTTTGTGTTCTTTCTTCGAATCGAAATCACCAAAACTTGTGCTACTTTCGTACAAACCTAATTTTCAAAATTCACATGAAATTTTTTCTCAAAAGGTGGAAAAATTGGAGAAATCAGTATATTCCTGAAAAATCTTGATAGAAGGCAACGTAGTAGCAGTTCATGGAATTAGATGCTACCCGTGGTGCGACCGTGTAAACAAAATACATAGTATGACTCATCTAGAATTTTATTACTTCCAGGTGGATAGCCGTGGATAGGAGAAGTTGCCAGATTGTGATTTTGAGAAGAAAATATTACTAAAGTTTCATTTCCTTTATGATGAAATTTCCTCTGAAGTAAGAATAAAGTCTTATATGTTTCTCAATTAGAAAATTTTATTTTTACTGAATTGTGCTAAGGTTTTCTGATTTTTCAGACTTTCCATAAAATGTAGAAAGTTAGCCAGCTCAACGACTGAAGATTGTTCCAGAATTCTAGACGTATTCTTAAATGTGCCGTTGAAATTTTCGAGATAGTACTTTTAATTACGTTGAAAATGGAAAATTCAAAAGAAGTTAACACACCTTTTATTTTTGCGTGCTTATTCTTAGTGAAACAGCGTTTTGCCCAAATGTCTGTAATTTTCGAATATTGAGCCGAAAATGGTCTCAATCGATTGGGTTCGACTTCCTGATTCTGTTGTCAATTTGAGTATGTTTGACCGGCCAGCCGTCCGGCCGTATACTCTTTATCTTCCGAAGGAGATCACCTAGAGTTTTCATATTTTCAGAACAGGTTGATTGTCCAAATATCTCGGACAAGTTCGTTATTTGTCCAAATCCATCGAATAGATTAGATGTCTGAATCTGAAATTTGAAAAGTTGAAGAGATTCAGTTATCAAATGACCGTTAAACGGAAGGAAAAATGAAAATGTACATTATTCGCGTTTACTTACTTAGTGAAATATCTTATTAATCGTACCATTTGAAAAAACTTAGCACAACTCAGAGATGATTTTTATGGGAAAAAGAGAAAGTGCAGGGCTAACTTTTTATTTTCTATTTTCTGAAATCAAAGAGATCCATCTCAAAAATTCAACAGCCCAACTCAGCATACGTCTGCACAATTCATTTCAGTGGTTTAAACTCAAATTTTCAAAAAGTGCAGGGCTGGCCCATTTTATGCATTTAGTGAAATATCTCGAAAACTACTTGAAATAACGAGAAAAATTGAACAGCACAAAGCAGCACAAACCTAGCACAATTCAGCACAACAAATTTTGGAAATCAAAAAGTGCGGGTCCAACTTCACACATGTTCATTTCACCCTTCAGACCGTGAATTGGCAGCTAGATCGTGACATCATACCTCTTGAATTTTCCTTTCAAATGGCACGTCGGATGTTCGACAGCCATGATCCCGACATTCAACGGTCCCAAAAATATCCCCCACCGTCACCGGGGAGCAAGAGCACAAGTAAAGAAATAAGGTAAAGTATGACTGAAACAAACAAAACAAACTAGGCAGCGTCGGATGTTCGGACAGCCATGTTCCCGAGCGATTTGACGATCCTAAAATATCCCCACCGTCACCAAGGGGCACAAAAAGCACAAAATGCCACCAACGAAGCATAATGGAGCAAACGCAGCACACAAAAACACAAACAATTTGGGATTCACAAACACAAAATCAACATCAAAAATCCAGAAGACAACAAAATCTTGTAATGTTGCTTAAAGACATGGGTTGAGGCCCACTGAACAACTTCAATAATTCATCATACTATTGACAATACACGCATCAAATTCGATACCGGATCCAACTCAACCATAGGGTACTCAAAGACCTATTGCACCTAGCAACGGTACAACAATAATTCCCAATTCCGAAGCAGAGATGATGCAATCCCACATCGTTTTTCCAAACAAATACGCCACTCCGCTAAAGCGCAAAAATCTCACCAACGAACAAACCAAACCAACGACGATAAGATTTCTCTCTCAGGGCTTCAGTCAAAATCATGTTCAGATCCGCAAAATTGCGATTAAATACTCAGGACATTTTCGCGCTAAATATATGCCGGAAGAACGACGTAATTGACAACCTACGTCACATGCACAGAACAGGACCGACAACCTTCATTGAGACGTGCGGAGATAAGCTGGCAACCTTCTGCCGACTAACGCCGCAGTTCGGTTCTCGCGGTACCTAACTGGAGCGGGACTTTTGGAAACCGTGACAATGTAATAACGGTGCCCATACATTTCAGAAAGGTGCATCCATCAGCCACCTGTAATCGTTACGCTGTGTGCTGAAGGAGTACCCGGAGAGTGAAGAAACTGGAGGGTACAATACAAAAACCCATACACACACACGGAAGTATCATCTTTGAGCTCGAAATGGGCAAAAAGATCAGAAGAAGACGGAATCGGTGAAAGTGTATCTGAGAGTGGGGAGTTTGTTCAGGAGTTGGAGAAGATGAAGGACGAGGAAGAGAACATATATGAAAGTTTGTTGAGCGCATACAGAAAGTGCACGACCGAGAATTGACAACACCCCAGAATAGACCATATTGGTGGAACGAGAACATCGAGGCGTGCAGGAGGAGATGCGTTCGTTATAGACGTCGAACGACAAAGGCAAAGGAGGAGAATGGGAATGGGAGGAGAACAGGAGGATGCTGAGCTGCATAGATAGAGTGGCTGGAGAGGGCGAGAAGAGGCAGGCAAGGTTCTGAAGATGCTCATAAAGAGCTTCCAAAAAGAAACCATTGGAAAGAAATTTTGGAGGGGCTATAGGGGACATTTTGGGGAGAAGGATATAGAATAGTCACTGGGAAGATCAGGCAGGGGCACGGGTGGAGAAGGATATCGGTGAAGAGGAGAAAGGTAAATCCTGAGGGAGCTCTTTCCAGAGTGCAATGAGGTGCTGCGGAGAGGCCAGAGAGGCAGTGCAGATAAGCCTGTTTGCGAGAAGAAGGAGATAAAAAGAGGCCGTGGCAAAGATTAAAAAATGGGAAAGCTCCCGGACCGGACGGTTTCACGGTGGAAGCGGTGAAGCTAGCTTGGAAGGAAATCCCCATGGCTATAACCCGGATGATGAACGACCTGTTGTTGAGTCGCAGTTGGTGTGACTGATACGAAAATTGACTGATTATAGAATTTGAATGGTGCGTTCAGATCTCTACATGGTTTTATATTGATTATTTTTCCGACCCAAATATCGACCAATAGAATTGCACCATTCGACGTCACGTGGTACAACCTACATGGTATTATACTGATAATTTTTGAAAATTTTCTCTGGTAGTTGCTATATATATAAACAAAACATGATCCAGTCAAATTGAGCACACGTCAAACTGACAGGTTGAATTCAATTGTGAAAATTGGAGATTTTGCATGAAAATGAGTCGATTTGGAGGTTGTTCTCTGTCCACCATCGATACAAAAAAGTCAAAGGAAATGTTCCCATTAACACGGAGAAGGCAAAAAAAAACAGTTTGGAACCAATTTACTTCTTTTGTACTGAGAGGGAATACATATTGAGTGCTGAAACGAGGTGAAGCGCAATTGCAAACATTATGAAAGATTACGCTTACAATATGAAGAAAATGGATGGAGAAGACTATAAGGAAGGTACAATAAAAACAATGTGGAATCAGACTGCCAAATTACTTCAAGAAAAGTATTTGAACATTTCGACATCAAAATCAACCCATTTTCGGATGCTGCATTCAAGACCGCTCGAGAGCTCGTGATGCCAAGCGTGAGGCTTTACAATCTATTCCGCAAAAACGGAGGGCAAGTGCAGCAGCGTTGGAGGAAAAGATTGGGATGCAATGACCACTGTTTGGGACGAGGAAACTCCTGGTGGCCTCAGAAAAATTATTCATGATAATATCAGTGTGGAATTGGCTTGGGAGAGGTGGTGAGGGCAGCATGGCGTCAATACATCACTTCAAGGCAGAACAGCGAAATGACGGGGAAACAACTGGGAGAATTGAATACAATTTTCAGCAGAGACACAAAGGTGGTGATAAAAATTATCAGACAGCAAGTGGCTGGTGGAGAATCAGGAAATCCCTGACAAGTGCCCAGTGAGACTGTTCCAGAAATTGAGAGAAGAGAGATGTCAATATCAAGAGCGACAGACTATTCCTGACCCAAAATCCATTCTGGAATAAAGTTCCAGGCGCTAGGTGGTACAAGAGATTCCCCAGTGAGGCCAAAACACGATTTCAAAGTGGGTTAAAGTCAGCACAAAAAGCTGGGCTTGACCTTGGTAACAAAAAAAATCACCAATCACTCCAGTCGTGCAACAGCCGTCTCAATCCAGCGAAATCAGGCCTGGGAGAGCAGCAGATAATCAAAAATAACTGGACATGCCAGCAGTAACTCCATCAAGCCGTATCTCCAACTCGACCAGAACACCACGAATTAATTGTCAAGAAACTGCAAGAAGAATGAGCCTACTGCAGAAAAATGCCATCAACAGCATAAACCTCATGCCATCTACCTCTTCTGGAACCATTACCGATAACTCTGACTTGAAGAAAACATGCACCAATGTTTCAACAATTGTATTTTTAATTGCACTACCCTGATTCTTAATTAAATGTTGTTTTATTCATTATGAAATTCTTATTTGTTAACTGTACATTTCGTCTCATGGTGCAATTCTATTGGCCGACATTTGGGACAGAAAAATAATCCCCGAATACCACACGAGCTTTAAAATTATCTGGTATTTCCCGATAGGTTCCCAAATAAAATCGTCAAAGTTTTTAGGAAAAATCACTCGCGCTTCGCGCTCGTGATTTTTAACCTGAAAAACTTGACTCCTTCATTGTTTGC
Source organism: Micraspis discolor (assembly GCA_030674115.1). Taxonomy (NCBI): domain Eukaryota; kingdom Metazoa; phylum Arthropoda; class Insecta; order Coleoptera; family Coccinellidae; genus Micraspis; species Micraspis discolor. The sequence goes on from JARTUT010000068.1 coordinate 93,450, forward strand.
AACGAACCTATCGGGAAATACCCGATAATTTTGAAGCTCTTGTGGTATTATGAAAAGAAAATTGACATGCAATGGACGCGTGTTGACATTCGAAAGTATAGGATGTCAGTGTTGTCAACCACAAAATGAATAATATAACTAAAAACAATGTTTTTAGTACTGTAATAATTCATTACGACACTGAAATAGAGAAAAATATCTTTCAAATCAAGAATGGTTACTTTCACCACCTCAGTGAAGTGGGCATCGTAGCAGACCCTTTATGCAATTGCCAAATCTTCGCTATGACCACAGCTGGAAGTGAGGCAGAATACTTTCGGCTACACTCACACCCAGCTGCAGAAATATTACAAAGATGAATCGTTTTGATGGCTAAAATATCTGGAGTTGGAATACGTCCGCAAATCGATATCCTCCTTACAGTCCATCATTCTCTCTAATCTGAGACTTTCGATTTCGCAATACTCACGTAAAATTTGATTTTCGAGAAAATACTTACTGATAGATGGTCTGAATATAGCAACAGGCAATCCTGACCCGTGCTTTTCTACTGCATTTTCAGCCACTGCTTTGGTGAAAACATAGGTATTGGGGCCATTCGCCTATGATTCTGAAATGAAACAAGAATTTATTTCTTGACGAGAAATTTTGATGATGGTGTAGAATCATTATTTGGTTAATAACCATGATGCTATCAATCCCATGTTGGAACGTTGGGAATAAGAATAATAATACATGATCGTTTTGCCCAAATAATTCTTCAAGTATTCATTCAATGCATACAATAGTAGGCAAAATTGAAATTAGACTCATTAGAGATTTTCGAGCATGGAAAGTCAGAAACACTCATTTTGGAAAATTTTCATTATTTTAGGACAGAAAACCTTTCATCGCACATAGCTTGAATATGATAAGTTTGTGATTTGAGATGTCCCATGGTGGAATATTTCTAAAAATAATTCACGGAATATTTTAAAAATTTCTAGCCTGAAGATCTTCACGAGAAATTGGGCAGAATTCTTTCTATCAACCTACGGTAAAACGGCAGTTTTTCTATTATTAGGCCTGATATATTATACATAACAGAGAACTCAAAATTATATTATCAATATAGGATGTATTACAGAAAAATGCAGACAAAAAGTTTCACAGAATTGCTTGTATAATATTTTATTTCATTCGTTTTCCCACCTGCTTTGAAAGTTTACGAACTCCGTTCAACATGGAAGGATTTTACAAAAAAAGTAGTTTCCTGCGAATCTTTCGACGCATTCAGTTAAGATTAATTGTAGGTTTACCTTAAATAAGATGCTGTACAATACTCACTTATCAGTCATACTACATATCAATGTCTCATTTACATTCTCTGTAAGTGCAATCAATTCCTTGTACTCCATAGGTGGCGGATACAATTTTCTTCTATAATTGGTTGAATGCAATTTGTGTAGGCTGTGGATATGTGCACGAAACTTTTCAAATTCATCATCTGATGTGCTAGTTCCATGAGATATAATGGTGCCTTCACATTGATCGTTACTGCTATATTTAGTTTCTCGTCAAATCTTACTGTAGCTGCTGCGTGGAAAAACAATATTGATCTGTAAAATGAAAATTTGAATTATATCTACCAATTTGTCGTAGGGACAAAAGAAACACAGAGATAATTCTTCTTATGGTGCCTTGTCCCCTGACGTTGGCAATCACGATGGCGAGCTGATCTCTGTTTTCAGCCTAAACAATTTTTCGGCGTTGTGTATGCATGTCCATTCCGAAGGTACCTTAACCAGGAGATCTGTTTTCTTCTTACGCCCCTGCGGCCTTTATTTTGCCCTTCATTTTAAAGCTGTAGAATCCGGTAACGATTTCCTCTGAGAACATGGCTGGGAATAAGCCAGTTTAAGGCATTTTACTGTTGTCAAGAGTTCACGAACTGTAACTGCCCGGTGCCTAGCTACCCATGGTATTCTAAGCATTTGCCTGTGTACTAGTGTTGGGTAGTACACGTCTTAAAATTGAGTTAGCAAGAGGTGCCTCATTTTTGTACTGAAGCGGTACATTGTAGCACTTCAAATGAAGCGAGGGCATCTGGCCGTTCATAACGTGATACGATGTCAGGACAAAATTTGTACTAGTATAGACGACGAGTTGTTGAGGCGGTGTAGCGTAGCGAGGGCGAGGTAGGTAAGAACTAGGAATGTTGACCAGTCTGTCTCACTTCAAATATGTCGATGCAAAAGGAGGGTAAGGTTAACTGTCGACAGAATTGAAGTAATAAAAAAGTAAAAATTTAGAATGCAAATTAATTGTTGGATTTTGAAACTGGAAGATTGTCTTTAGCTGAAATTGTTCAGATCGGGTTCTCAGACTTACAACTGTCATAGAATGGCACCATAAGATCTACACCGGTTTATTGGTTATCAGTTTGACTAACATTGCCCTCGCCATATTCGCAGACAGACTGCAGCTCTGAATTCTTGGAACAAATATCATTCTTTTTCCCAATTTATACCCAATTATTTCTTATATTCCACAAAATAGAATTCCCAGATTGAAGTCACGTAAACCATTACGGCATAATACCTCCTGAAATAATTCCTGGTTTTGATCTTCCAAGAAAAATTTGGTCAGTTCTTAATCGTTTGAGAACAGGTCATGGTCGTACCAATAGCATGCTATTCAGATAGAACTCAGTTTTGAGAGCAAGTTGAGAATGTAGAAAAGAAATAATAACCTAATTTGATCAATAATTGTTCCATATATAAATTTCGAGATGGTTTGGACTATTCATGATGTTTCCGTTCTTTCTTGGAATGGGTTATGAATTTCAAACGAATATGATACTTTTTTGTTATTTAGTTCTTTTTCTGCTTTTGTCTTTTTATTTCCAGATTCGATGTGGGCAACTTGAAGAAATCTCTGTCTCCATCAATAGAAGACCACTCTTGAAAGAAAGTCCCTCAAATATATTTCAGCTTATTTTTGTACTTTTACACTTAGGCAGGGAGCCACGGTTATTTTAACTTGGTTTTTCCTTAGGCTTTAATGTCATACGCCGAATTGTATGACACCCGTCACTAACCCCTGATCTATATGCTTTATTGTTTGCTAACTAAATATTGTAAGCCAAAAGTTCAAAGAATATAAATATCTATATATCTTCTGAAATGTCATTTGAGCTCTTTCAATCCTACATTTAATTTACTTCTACAGGTCAGGTTGTTCGGTGATGTAGCATCCGAGGTATTTAAACTTGGATACTCTCTCGACGTTCTGTCCATTTATCTGTAGTGACACGTTGAGGTATGGCTGGGGGCTAAAGATGATTAGCACTCAAGCATTTAAGGACAGTATTCGTCTGGCTCCTCTTCGAAGATAAATGTTATAGTGTTAGCTACTAATTAACATCCCTCATTTGTTTTTTAGGAATATTCCCTTAATACCCTTTCCTCGTGATTTCAACAAGGTAGATGGCCTGGATCTGTGTTATTTTATTTCGAGGTAGATAAATCTTATCAAAAATGTCTATTTTCTGCCAGGAAACATATTTGGTATATGGCTTGGACTGCGACATTGTAAAGGGCGATTCATTTAGAGGTACTCTTTTGTGGTTGGGATTCAGTTGCGGATGGCGTATGCGTCGTATAAACAGTGGCGGCTTGTCCTATGAGGCAGGTGAGGCAGTGCCTCATCAAAAAAATTCTGAACCGTATATTTCTTCATTCCCTTTCATCATCACTTTTTCCTCAATATTTTCCCAATCTCACGTTCCTTGTATATTCATAACAAATCAAATCCTCTTTGACTAAACGGTTGGAGGCATGCTAACGCAGGCTTCTTTGACTGAATTGGCGTGTCATACTTTGATGACCTACGAGAACGTTATGGAAAGCCGTTCTAGGATTAATCCGAGGCTGGCCTCTGCGCGATCTTAGCCGATCTGAGATCGTTTCGTTTCTGCGATGTCCAGCGGGTTATCTGCGTCGAAGCGGTGAGAACATATCTACGGCTTTGAAGGCGGCTTCTCGAGAGAATTAGAGGCTGGCCTCAGGTTTTTATTCGAGTTAATCGGGAAGCGGGGAAATAGAGAAATAGGGTTAGTTCACTTTGCCGTTATTTAGAAGGTATCGCGTTTGCTGTGTATCGCGTATGATTATAATATTTTTAGGTGAATTTTTTCTGAAATATAAATCTTTTTATCGAAAGTGACTACCAGATCATGAAATGGATTCAGCGGGACCTAGTAATAGTAAATCTTTTGAAATTCCTAAGGAACATGTTCAGTGTACTTGTGATATTGTTAATTTTTAATGAATAAGCAACATTTTTCGACTCATTCGTATGATGATAAATTATATTTAATTAAGGAAGTTAAGCGACCTGTTCCAGATTTGAGGAAATCTCTAGTGTGTAGTGGTGGGGTCGGTAAAATCAAATCAGGGGATTCCAAAATACGTGGTATGACAAGTACGACTGGCTTACTGAAAGTATTACTTTGAAAAAATATTTTGTTGTCCTTGCATTTTATTCTAAGCAACTAATGGAAATTCCGACATAGTTTGGTCGAAAAGTGGTTTTAATGATTTGAAAAATTTATCTCGGGGTCTATCGCTACACAATAAAAGTGCCCAGCATATTTCATCTAATTGCAAGCTTACCGTTATGAGAAAGCAAAAACAAAATATCGCCACAGCAATATACAATGCGCGTCTAATAGCAATTGAAAATTTCAATGCTAAAGTCAAAGAAAATCGACAAATTCTAAGAAGTTTAATAGATATTACGATGCACCTCTGTATGCAAGGGTTAACTTTTAGTGGGCAGGATGAATCGAATGAGTCTTTAAATCGCGGAAATTTCAAAAGAATTGGTAGTTCTTGTTAGTTCTTGTTAGTAAATTTGACACAGAATTTAAAACCTTTTTGAAAATGACACCAACAGTAAATCGGTATTTTCTGGTACATCTAAAACCATTCAAAATGAATTAATTCAGTTTTGCTTTTGTTGTGAATAAACAAATCGAGGACGAAATTTCACAATCATTTTTTTCTTGGCAAGTTGATGAAACAACTGACATAAGCTGTCATTCCCCCAGTTATCAGTCATTTTCGTTATGTAATAGATGACTAACTTGTTGAGCGCTTCATGGGATTTTATGATGTTAGTTCTGGGCGTTCTGCTGATGATCTATTTCAATTTTATCTTCAAAATTCAAAAATTTGACAACTGCTTCCCACAGAAAAAGTTTCTCTGCGTGGAAAAGGATTAAAAATTATATTAGGAATACAACTGGACAGGCGCTTTTCGATCGAAAAAGGATTCATAAAATCACAGAACGAAAATATTTTCATTGACAATGTTATAGATCATTTCGCTGATCAGAAAAATCGTAGAATTCCATTGATTTACAAAAATTTTAATATTGAGAACTTTTAGAATAATTTCCATTTATAACTTTCAGAATAAATCCTATTTTACACTGCCTTTTAATTTTTTATTCAGTGTTAATTTTTTCAGAGTTTCTTTTTATTTATTTAGAGTTTATTTCACTATTTTGAAAATTTCCAACTTGATCTGATCCGATTTCCTTCATTCCCATCCCACACGTGGCAGGAATGCTTTTCACCTCCACGTTGGTTCTTGCTGTACAGCTGCATAATAATGGTTTTTCATATTTTGAGCAATTTAGTATATCGAAAAATGAGCTCATAATATATTGGGAACAATTAAATTAATGGCTTTTTTGCTGAATAAAATAAAGTGATATGTGTATAAATAATTTGAGGATTCATCAAAATTCCAAGCATTAGTGAAGAAAATTTTTTAATATATTTATTATGTAACTGACGAAGTAGAGTTCATTATATAAACGTTGTTAGCCACGTAAACTCTATATATATATAACAATATTAAATTTTTTTTCATATGTGCCTCACCATACTATATTGTCACGAGTCGCCACTGCGTATAAACTGAACTGGTATTCTTGTTCTGTAGTGTCTGACATTTCATAATAGAACTGACTTAGCCCAGTAAAGCGTCTACAAATTGTTCAGCTTCATTACGAAAATGGGCGTTCTCCGATTAATGTGTATCGGGCACTTAGAGCGACTTACGGTACTCATAATCGGCCTGGCGAACGCACAATTTGCTCTACCATCACTAAGTTTGAGGCTCAATGTTCGTTATTTTATAAAAGAGGGAAAAGAAACAGTCATTACAACATATTAAGTACACAGATGATATTGTAGATTTGGATAGATACAGACTGAAAAGAAACCAAGTTGTCGGTTCTTGAGCAGAAAGGAATCAGAGTACTACAATAGGAAAATAGACAGGAATCGTAACAATGGTAGAAAAAATGTGGCAATTTTAAAGGAAGTGGTGTGTGGGAGCAGAGAGGAAGTACATTTTTCTAATATTGATCTGGCAGATGGGAGGCTGTTGTGTGAGGAATTGAATAATTTTTACATCGAGAGTATAAAGGAAATAACTGAGAGCATTGATAAAACTGATGAAAATTTCCAGGAAATTAGGTTGATGAGAAACAGGGACGAGGTGTGTTCCTTCCCGGAAGTATCCTCAGTAAACTATATAAGATAGTGAAAAGTTTGAAAACTAGAGTTACAGGAGATGATGTAGTGACAGCAGCTTTATTAAAAAGGATATTCGATGTGGTTGGTTATCCTTCTAAATCTGATAAATACTTTTCCAAGTACAGGAAGGGTTCCGGATACTGTCAAGTGCAGCACAGTGGTACCGATACCGAAGGTGGCGAACCCGGCTCGTCTTGCGGACTTTAGACCTGCGAACTTGCTCCCGGTTGTAGACAAGATATTGGAGATTATAGTTCGGGATACGTTGAACGGTTATTTGGAAAAGAATTCGATTGAGCATCGGTGGCAATCGGGATTTCATCCCAATCATTCATGCGAGACTGCCTGCCAGTTGGTCTGTCATATGTGGAGAAAAATATAGACGACGGTAAGAGCATTTATAGACTTATGCCAAGCCTTTGAAACGATCGATAGAGAGAGGTTATTGGAAAAATGTGAAATGTATGGAATAAGGGTAAGGTACTGGAATGGCTCGCCGACTATTTGAACGGGCGATATCAGAGAACTAAAGTAAAGCAGGAGCTGTCTGAGAGAAGAAGAAAGGTATGCTATGGTGTACCTCAGGGTAGTGTGCTGGGTCCTATTCTATTTATTTTATATGTTAGCGATTTGCATCTATACCTAAAAGAGTGTTTTTCAACTTGTATGCCGATGATACGGTGATATCCGTTATAATTGTGACAGTAGGTATCAACCTTAAACAAGGAATTGAAAATTGGTTGGAGCTGAATAAGCTTAAGTTCAACCATGAGAAGACCAAATGTATGGTATTGGGTACCAGAAATAAATGTAAGAAATTTGATGAGAAAACATATCAGGTCAATAATTGATAATGAACAAATTAAGTTCGTAAAGGAAATGAAGTATCTTGGTGTTATATTCGATCAACAGCTTGATTTTGGATCTCAAGTGGTGTAACGATACGATCGTTACAATTTTCTTTGAAATTTAAATTTATTCATTACATATTTGTTGTACCGCCACTGCATTTGTACGTGTATCGAAGAGAATTCAGATTTGCAGATTGGCGCATGTTTTCAATCTCATAAGATATTAATCGGTTATTCGAAGATTTTATTTTTTCTTTTCTACTTTGTCTGATGAATGAGATAAGTCTTCAGAGTTGAGTTCTTGATATAGATATTTTTAGGTATTAAATTTTGAGATTTAGTTAATATTTCATAGTTTCTACTGGTTTAGTGAAAACTCAATTAAAAATTGAGGTAAGATGCCTTTATATTTTAAAATATATTTATTTTTTTGTTTTTACAACCTCCTCTGCCCAACAAAGATTTTTTAAACGAAATTCGATTCATCCTTGCCGTTCAGGTCCATTTTCATACGCTTCAAAATTAATTTTTTTATAGATTTCATTATTCAGATCATTTTCATATTCAAAATCTCACGCTATATAAAATAAATTTTCACTAAAGTGTTCCCTTCAATTCAATTCACTCATTAAAAATTTTTCATTTCATATTCAAAATTCAATGTAACGTGTTAAAATCAGTTCCAATTTTATTTGTTAGATTATTATTATTTTTTTGAAAAGTGGCTGTCGATTCACATATGTAATTTGTTATACTTGAGTACACAACTTTTTATACGAAACATGGACGGCAAGGACAATAATATGTTCTACTGAACGGTCTCTGAAAGAAGTTAATTTTACAGTTTTTGGGTGAAGCCCAGATTTTCGATTTGAATATATATTTCCAAGTTGAACTTCGTTGACCAACATCCAACTTCGAAGAATCCATCACACCTGAAATCTTGGTGATCAGAACCTGGAAATCCTTATATGTGCTGTGTACAGTATCGTACCAAATCAGATGGTTCTTCCTGCATAGGAGCACTTCACCTGGATTTTAATTGCTAATGGAAGTATTCTGTTATATATTTTGTAATTCTATTCGATATCCAATTTATATAATTTCGTGTGCTCTATTTCATTTTGCACTTGAAATATTGCGCTTCAAGCTATTCATAATAATTTTCATTGTTGAAATCAATTGTAAGCAGCTATTTTTTCAATATTTCACTCTTAATTTTTTTATTCTAAAATGAGCAATTTACTCGATGTTATTAATAAATCTCTGAAAGTGGATAAATTTGTTTTGTGTAGGAACCAAGGTCTTCAAGATTGCTTTCTATTTTTAAAATAGGTTCCGGAGCTAGCTACAACCTATTAACCCTGACCACCTCTCCGACTGAAGCTAGTAACTAACAGATCTCTGAAGAGAGGATAAACTCTTAAATGGTTACACAATTTTTGGCGCCCAACGTGGGCATATTTTCCGTATTTTGCATCCCTTGTTAAAATTTCTGCAATTTGGAAGGCTCCTCACACAATCACATATCCATAGGTATCTTTTTCACATTGCAAAAGATAGCACGACAAGCGATTATCCCAGCTTTTTTTGTCTCCACAATATTTTTCATTTTAATCTTCATTATGGTTAAATTAAATCCAAATCATTTGAGAAGTTTCGAACTAACCTATGAAATATCAATAAAGGTATTGTTCCCCCACTATTGTTCAGGAAAAACGGAAAGTTTTAAGAGGTCTTTTATCTCAGGAAAATTCCGACAGGAGTTTTGTTGAGATATCAGGCACATATAAGTTTGATGAGAATGTTAAAGAAATTGGTGATACTTTAAATGACATTGAAGCTTTGCTGCAACATCTTAGTGATGAATCTTCTGACGATGATAAAAAGTTTATAACAAAATAATCCATCCCCACTTGAACTATTGTATGTCACTCTTGATATCATGTAGTAAAGAAGACTCCAGATTCTGCAGAATAAGGCAATGCGAATTTTGCTGAGGTGTGCCAGGAGTACCCCTGTTGCTCAAATGCTGAAGAAGTTGGGGTTTTTTGGATGTGGCTCAGATGATTGAGGAGTCAAATCTAGTATTAATTTCAAGGCATCAAATGGATTGGCTTCTTCTTACCTAGAAAGTCTCCTGGTTAGGAGGCGTAATTTAACTGACTATTCACTGAGGGGGCAGAAAGATTTCACAGAGACAGGTGTAGGACAGTTGCGTTACAGAAGACCACTTTCAACTTGGGGCTTGATGGTTATAATAACTCACCTGCCGAGATAAGATCAGCGGTGACTGTACAACTTTTCAAGCGGGGATTGAGGAAAAAGATTTTCGTTTGATTTCGATATCGTTTTTGTTCTTTTCAAAAGTAATGTTCAATTTGTTATGTTTTTGTAATAGCTCAAAATGCTAAATAAACTTCTTATTATTATGATACCCGACCAAATAGACAACATCCATCTCGTAGTGAAGAGAATATAGCAGCGGTGGGAGAGAGTGTACGTGATGACTCTGAAGTGTCGATTCATCGCCGTTCTCAACAGCTCTGTCTTATATTTATTTCGTATTCAACGACTTGGCGGATATTACGTAAGGATCTTTCTTTGAAAGCTCACAAAATTCAATTAGTTCAAGGACTGAAGACGACCGACCTACCGAATCGTTTAAGTTTTAGTCATTGGGCTCTTGACAAGCTTGTAGAGGATCCACTCTTTTCGACAAAAGTTTTTTCTCTGATGAGGCCCATTTTTTGTTTAATGGGCTCGTGAACAAACAAAATGCCTGAATCTGGGGTGATGAACAACCCGAAGAGTCTCAAGAATTGCCGTTAAATCCAGAAAATAACAACTGTTTCGTGTGGTTTATGGGCCGGTGGAATAATCAGTCTATATTTTTTCAAAAGGAGGACGTCCGGTATGCTACTTTCTAATGGTGACCGTTATCGCACCTTGATAATAGACTATTCGTTGCCCGAAAGTGAAGCCCGTGATCTCGACGAAATGTGGTTCCTACAAGATGGTGCCACGTGCCCGTGAAACCATGGCTTTACTGCGAGAGCATTTCGTTCAGCAGATCATTTCATGTGTGTGAAGTTGGCCCTTACTTTTTGATTTTCGAAAAAATTTTTGTTGTGCTGAATTGTGCTAGGTTTGTGCTGCTTTGTGCTGTTCGAATTTTCTCGTTATTTCAAGTAGTTTTCGAGATATTTCACTAAATGCATAAAATGGACCAGCCCGCACTTTTTGAAAATTTGAGTTTTAATCACTGAAATGAATTGTGCTAGACGTATACTGAGTTGTGCCGTTCGAATTTTTGAGATGGATCTCTTAATTTCCCAGAAAATGGAAAATAAAAAAGTTAGCACCGCACTTTTGTTTTTCTTATCGGAAATGAGTGTAAAAAGTTGTGCTAGGTTTGTGCTGCGTTGTGCCGTAAAATTTTCGTGGAAATACCTCACATTTTCCGGAAAATCCCGAAAATCCATTACAAGGTTAGCCACGCACTTTCGTTTTTTCAATCGGAATATGTGGAAAAAATTGTGCTACGCGTGTATGAAGTTGTGCCGTTAATATTATTGAAATATCGAGTTTTTTTTCCGAAAAAAAAGATAGCCCCGCACTTTCTCTTTTTTTCCATAAAAATCATTTCATAGAGTTGTGCTACATTTGTGCTGACTTGTGCTGATAATTTTTTTAGAAAAAACTTCAAGTTGTCTTTTTAAACGGTGAAAAATCAAAATATCAGTAGATTGAATGATGAATTGTGTGAATGGCAACACTGTTGTGAAGTTAGCCCCGCACTTTTTGATTTTCGATAAAATGTTTGTGGTGCTGAATTATGCAAGGTTTGTGCTGCTTTGTGCCGTAAAAGTTTTTTTTTCAAATGGTACGATTAATAAGATATTTTACTAAGTAAGTAAAAGCGAATAATGTACATTTTCATTTTTTCTTTCCGTTTAACGGTCATTTGATAACTGAATCTCATTCAACAGTGAATGCACTGATTTGTGCTTTTCGAACTTCCTCGAAAAAACTCTGATATACCGGAAAATCGAGTTTAAAAAAATTTTCAATATTTTTTGCGTTCTTTCTTCGAATCAGAAATCACCAAAACTTGTGCTACTTTCGTACAAACCTAATTTTCAAAATTCACATGAAATTTTTTCTCAAAAGGTGGAAAAATTGGAGAAATCAGTATATTCTGAAAAATCTTGATAGAAGGCAACGTAGTAGCAGTTCATGGAATTAGATGCTACCCCGTGGTGCGACCGTGTAAACAAAATACACAGTATGACTCATCTAGAATTTTATTACTTCCAGGTGGATAGCCGTGGGTAGGAGAAGTTGCCAGATTGTGATTTTGAGAAGAAAATATTGCTACTAAAGTTTCATTTCCTTTATGATGAAATTTCCTCTGAAGTAAGAATAAAGTCTTAAATGTTTCTCAATTAGAAAATTTTTATTTTTACTGAATTGTGCTAAGGTTTTCTGAAGTTTTTCAGACTTTCCATAAAATGTAGAAAGTTAGCCAGCTCAACGACTGAAGATTGTTCCAGAATTCTAGACGTATTCTTAAATGTGCCGTTGAAATTTTCGAGATAGTACTTTTAATTACGTTGAAAATGGAAAATTCAAAAGTTAACACACCCCCTTTTATTTTTGCGTGCTTATTCTTAGTGAAACAGCGTTTTGCCCAAATGTCTGTAATTTTCGAATATTGAGCCGAAAATGGTCTCAATCGATTGGGTTCGACTTCCTGATGAAGAATCTGTTGTCAATTTGAGTATGTTTGACCGGCCAGCCGTCCGGCCGTATACTCTTTATCTTCCGAAGGAGATCACCTAGAGTTTTCATATTTTCAGAACAGGTTGATTGTCCAAATATCTCGGACAAGTTCGTTATTTGTCCAAATCCATCGAATAGATTAGATGTCTGAATCTGAAATTTGAAAAGTTGAAGAGATTCAGTTATCAAATGACCGTTAAACGGAAGGAAAAAATGAAAATGTACATTATTCGCGTTTACTTACTTAGTGAAATATCTTATTAATCGTACCATTTGAAAAAAAACTTAGCACAACTCTATGAGATGATTTTTATGGGAAAAAGAGAAAGTGCAGGGCTAACTTTTTTTATTTTCTATTTTCTGGGAAATCAAAGAGATCCATCTCAAAAATTCGAACGGCCCAACTCAGTATACGTCTAGCACAATTCATTTCAGTGGTTAAAACTCAAATTTTCAAAAAGTGTGGGGGGTGGCCCATTTTATGCATTTAGTGAAATATCTCGAAAACTACTTGAAATAACGAGAAAATTCGAACAGCACAAAGCAGCACAAACCTAGCACAATTCAGCACAACAAAAATTTCTTCGGAAATCAAAAAGTGCGGGGCCAACTTCACACACATGATCATTTCACCCTTCAGACCGTGAATTGGCCGGCTAGATCATGTGACATCATACCCCTTGAATTTTTCCTTTGAGGCTATATGAAGTCCAAAGTCTACATGGACAAACCGGCTACGATTGAGGTATTGGAGGCCAATATCACTCTAGTCATTGATGACATATCACCCGAAATACTCACACGCGTCATCGAAAATTTGATGTATAGAATGGATCTTGTAAACTGTAGTCGAGTTCAGCGTTTGAAAGAAAATAATCTTTAAAAAATAATTGAAAAGAATGGTTCTTTCATTTGTTAAGGAATTTGGAATTTGGAAAGGTTATTACTTCAGAGAATAAACGCCGAAATTCCCATAGATCATTGGATTCCTTCACATCAATTCGGATTCAGACAAGGTCACTCAACTGTCCAACAAACGCATAGAATAACGCAAACCATAAACCAAGCGTTCGAAAAGAAGCTATACTGCACTTCAGTCTTTCTGGATGTGAGTCAAGCGTTCGATAAAGTATGGCACTCAGGACTCCTATTCAAGATAAGAAATATTCTTCCTTTAAAATTCTTTAATTTACTGAATTCATACCTTACAAACAGACAGTTTAGAACTAGGGTAGGGCTAGAAGTATCAGATTATAGCCCCATTCAAGCTGGAGTTCCACAAGGAAGCGTGCTGGGCCCGTTCCTCTACCTACTTTTTACCTCAGATCTACCAATAACAGCTCACACTACAACAGGAACATTTGCTGATGACACAACAATAATGGCAGTACATGAAGACCCAGCAACAGCGACTAAGCTAGTACAAGAACACCTAGAAATTACAAATCTGGATGAAAAAGTGGAAAATAAAAATAAACGAAACCAAATCTCAACAAGTAGACTTTACACTGAGAAAGCAACATTGTCCCCCAATCTAATTGAACAACATAGAAATTCCAAAAGCTACATCAGCAAAATACCTTGGCTTTCATCTAGACACTAGGCTAACCTGGAGGGAACATATAATCAAAAAAGAAAACAAATTGACCTGAAAGTCAGGAAATTAATTGGCTCATCGGAAAAAATGCAAGTTACCACTTACAACAAAATATTGTTGTACAAGACTATCATCATCCCAATATGGACATATGGGATAGAAATCTGGGGATGCGCAAGCAAATCCAGTATAGCTCTGATCCAAAGAACGCAATCGAAAATACTTCGCATGATGGCCAACGCCCCATGGTATGTGTCCAACCAGACTTTACCTGAAGACCTAAATATACCATATGTTGAAGAAGTCATCAAGCATAGAAGCAGAAACCACCACGCGAGAATGGAAAACCACTCGAATATTTTACTCCAACCCTTACTGACAAACACCTTAGCAAGAAGATTCAAGAGACATTGGCCAGCTGATTTAATGGAATAATGAGATTTTCTCACTGGAGATAATCTTTTCCCGCTCTATTCAAGTCACTTGACTACTTCTTAACACATTAACTTGTAGAATGTTATTCTGATTGTTAATAATTATTGAGATTAAAAAAAAAAAATTGTTAATGAAGTTTTATATTGAAGCTTTCATTGAAAGAAGAAGAAGAAACAAAAATGTCCTGCCGATACCGGAAGAGTCTAGGTTTCCTACAGTCGAGGTATTATAGCATATTAAGTTTCAAGATGTAAATGAGATATTTACAACATTCATATTTTTTCTTTTACCTTTTTCACGAGCGTTTCCACATCCTGATCCTTCAATCCGATTTGGGGTAGACAACAGTCTCCTTCTATTGGTACTACTTTGTGTCTAAACTTAGGATTGATTTTTTTCAGTTCTCCGAAAAACACGTCCTCGAACAGCTCATCTACTCTTTCTTCTAAGTTTTTTCCTTTCTTGTTCCTCACCAGGAGGTAGATTGCAGAAATGTCAGGGCAGGATCTCAGTAGCTTCTCGATTAGCACGCGACCTAGGAAACCAGTGCCCCCTGTGATGAAGATGTTTGTGTCCTTATAAAAGGACTGAATTGGAGTGGATTTCTGGTCCATGGTGATGTTGTCATTGATTTCCATGACTTTTAGGGCTGAAAGAAATAACGTTCATCAGTATGGTTGATTTAAATGAAAGCTTCATCACAACTGGTCAGGGCTCAAGGCTTGCAATAATAAAATTTCTTAACAAAAAAAATTTCGTAATTTCCAAATCAGTAAATGAAGTATCTTTCAAGATATTAATGAAATGCAATGAAGGAAATGATCTCCATTTGCAATTTGAAGAAAATTGTTATCCTCAAGAACTTGGGATGGCCATGGGTTCACCACTGTCACCTGTTTTATCTGAATTATATGTGGATAATTTCAGAACAAAATGCTCTCGACCAATATAGATCGAAAACCAAATCATGGAAGAGATATTTACATGATACTGTCATCATTTGGCAACATGGAATAAACACTATAGATGGATTCCTTTCACACCTTAATAATCAAGAAGAATCTATTAAATTTACAATGGAAATCGAGAAAGTTACACAAATTCCATTTTTAGATGTGCTTGTTCATAAACAAAATGTAATCCCAAGAACCATTGTGTACAAAGAACCAACAAACACAATGTTCACACTTTGATTCCAACCATCAACTAAATATTATTAGGTGTACAAATAAGTTTCCGCGGTTTTTTATAAAAATTAGGAATTTATTGTAAGAGAAAATTACATTACGTTTTATTCAAAGTATTTTCCATCATTTGCCACTACTTTTCCCCATCTTTCTGGCAACATTCGGATACCCCGTCGAAAAAACTCTTCATCTTTTGACGCTATCCACAAATCTACCCAATTTTTGGTGTCTTCATATGATGTGAAGCGCTGCTCAGACAGACCATGTGCCATCGACCGGAACAGATGATAATCAGAAGGGGCTAAGTCTGGTGAATACGGCGGGTGGGGTAAAAATTCCCAGTTGAGCGTTTCCATGTATGTTTTCACGGCCCCGCAACATGTGGACGAGCATTATCTTGTAAAGAATAATTTTGTCGTGTCTGTAGTAGTAATGTGCGCGTTTTTCCTTAAGTGCCCGACTCAATCTCATCAATTGTGTTCGGTAGAGAGCTCCAGTAATGATTTCGCTTGGTTTCAGCCATTCATAATACACGACACCAAGCTGATCCCACCAAATACACAGCATGAGTTTTTTTCCATGAATATTCGGCTTAGCTGTCGATGTTGATGGTTCGCCGGGCTCAACCCATGACTTTCTCTTCTTTGGATTATCGTAGTGAATCCATTTTTTCGTCACTAGTGACTATACGATGCAAAAAACTCTTTTTTTATTCCTGGCAAGCAGCATTTCACTCATGCATAATCGGCGTTCAACGTCTCCCGGCTTTAGTTCATATGGAACCCAATTTCCTTGTTTTTGAATCATCCCTAACGATTTTAAACGATGTGAAATTGCTTGTTGAATCACTTGTAGAGTAAGTGCAAGTTCTATTTGCGTTTGGGACGAATCTTCCTCAATAGTGCTTCTAATTGCATGTCCTCGTACACTTTCGGCCTTCCACTGCGTTCTTTGTCTTTAACGTCAAACTCACCGTTCTTAAACTTTTGAAACCATTCCTGACAACTTCTCTCACTTAAAGCAGCTTCACCATATGCTTCTAGAAGCAATCGATGCGCCTCAGCTGCTGTTTTTTCACACATTAAAGAAGTAAATCAAAAGTTCCCGCAAATGATGCTTATTCGGAATAAAACTTGACATTTTGGCACGAAAAAAATTACGTGATGCTGATACGGAATCACTAGTACTTTAAGGTTATGGAGTTGCCAGATGACT
Organism: Micraspis discolor; assembly: GCA_030674115.1. NCBI lineage: Eukaryota > Metazoa > Arthropoda > Insecta > Coleoptera > Coccinellidae > Micraspis > Micraspis discolor. The sequence goes on from JARTUT010000068.1 coordinate 110,113, forward strand.
AAACTTGGGATATTACGTTTTACATCTGACAATTTCTCCATAACCTTCTGGTGGGGCCATCTTTTGACAAACCGCGGAAACTTATTTGTACACCTAATAACACTCCACAACTTTGAATTCAATTTGTGAACGTACCCTTAGACCAATCATCGAACTGTCAACGTCAATTCATTCAGTAAAGTGAACTATATCATCATGGTGAAGTACACGATCGAACAACGTTCGTAAGTTATAAAAATTTACTACCAAAATTCGGAGTCGATCACCGCACCTTTAAGAACCTTAACTCCAATTATCGGTGGTAATTCGCGCCTTAGTAAACAGGCAATTACAAGTCTGGTGCAAGTCTAGATATTCGCTGTTTGATGTTGCCGTGCCAGTGAGACAAAGGACCGGTCGAAGTAACGAAAACATCGCTGCCGTTCGGGCCACCGTAGCCGACGTCCCATATCAGTCAATTCGAGGGCGTTCTCAAGAATTGGGCATCCGTCAGACCACTCTATGGCGAATTTCGCGTAAGGATCTTGGTGTATACCCGTACAAGATAAAGCTTAGTCAAGAATTGAAGCCTTTAGGCCATTTGAAGTGACATACGTTTTCCGATTGGGCTCTGGAAAAGCTGCGCCACGATCATGATTTTCATCGAAAAATCATCTTCAGCGATGAATCTCATTTTTGGCTCAATGAGCAAAATATGCATTATTGGACAGGCAGCAATCCACACATGATTCACGAGACTAAATTGTATTCTCCAAAAATCACGGTTTGGTGCGGTCTTCACGCCGACAGCATCATTAGACCGTATCTTTTAGTTGATGCCAACAATCGTCATGTTACGGTCAATGGCGATCGCTACCGCGCCATGATTACGAATTTTTGGCCCCAATTCCATGGACTTGGCCAACATGTAGTTTCAACAGGACGGTGCCACTAGCCACACAGCACACGTAACAATCGATTTATTGAAGCAGATATTTATTTGATGAGCGTATAATTTCGAGAAACGGCCCCGTCGATTGACCATCTCCTTCGTGCGATTTGACACCTCTGGATTATTTTCTTTGGGGCTACGTCAAGTCACTGGTCTATGTCAACAAGCCGACGACATTGCAAGAGCTCAGAGACAACATTGAACGCGAAATATCGGCCGTTTCGGCTGAAATGTGTGGCCGAGTCATCGAAAATTGGGTCCATTATTAGTAGAATAGTGATTCATTTTGTGAAATCAAAAAATTTCATAACGACTAACAATAAGACCTGTCTGACACTTGTGAATTATAAATGTGATGATTTATCTTCTATGTTGAACGATTATTTGGGCTATTACCATCATCTATTGTGGATGTAATGTTTTCCGACGTTTCGATAGACATCATCTATCTTTATCAAGGAGGAAAAGTAAAAAACCTTTTGATAATTATCAATTTTCAATTCGTTAGATCAAGACTTACATCTCACTTCAGTAAACCACCACATTTATATGGTCTACCAAAAATACGCAAAGCAAATATTCCTCTAAGACCAATTGTGAGTTCAAGAAATTCAGCATGCCACCAATTGGCTAAATTTCTGCTGAAAATTATATCGCCATCAAAAAGTAATTCAACATCGATGATAAGAAACACGAAACACTTCATAGACATAATGAAACATCAAGAAATCATGGAAGAAGACGTTATGGTCAGCTTCGACATCACCAGTTTGTTCACTAATATTCCGACAGATAAAACACTTATCATAGTTAGGAAAAAGCTTGAAGAAGATCAAACCCTCAGTGAAAGAACTACACTAAGCGTCAATGCAATTATGGAAATGCTTTCTCTTCGTATTGAAACAACATATTTCCAATTCGAAGACATCTTTTATCAACAAGAATTCGGAATGGCCATGGGTTCACCACTATCACCAATTTTAGCTGATTCATATATGGAAATTTTCGAACAGAAGGCATTAGAAAAATATGTACTTAAACCCAAACTGTGGAAAAGATATGTAGATGATACTTTCATTATTTGGCAACATGGAAGAGACACTATAGATGGATTCCTTCAATATCTAAACAATCAAGAGGAATCAATTAAATTCACAATTGAAATCGAGAAGGACAGACAACTTCCATTCTTAGATGTACTCGTACATAAACAAAATGGAATCCCAAAAACCACAGTGTATAAAAAGCCAACGAACACAGGACAATATCTCTACATTTTGAGTCAAACCACCAACTAAACACTAAATTGGGAGTAGCAAAATGTTTAGTTCATAGAGCAATAAATATTTGTTGCACTGAAGAAGACCAAAATGAAGAAATAAATAACATTTCGAAAACTCTTAGAAGCAATGGCTACCCCAAAAAGATATTAGAAAAAGCTAAACGAACAAGAGAAAGTCAACCTGAACCAACAGATATAAATCAGACCATTAAAACCGTAATTCCATATGTAAAAGGTTTGTCGGAGAAAATGAGAAGAATTGGAAATAGATACGACATAACGACTGCATTCAAAACTCAAGACACTATCTGAGCTAAACTTACAAAAGTTAAGCCTAATAATGAGACACAAAGGACAAAGAACTGCATATATGAATTACCTTGCGAGTGCGGAAGATCTTACATAGGAGAAACTAAACGCCCTCTGAATGTACGAATAAAGACTTTTTGAAAATTGATAATTTTCAAAAGGTTTTTTACTTTTCCCCCTTGATAAAGATAGAAGATGTCTATCGAAACGTCGGAAAACATTACATCCACAATAGATGATGGTAATAGCAATAGCCCAAATAATCATCCAACACGAGCTCCATCATCAACAATATCTCGTCATCAATTATCTTCTATGCTCACAGAATATCCTTATGAATCAGTTTCGAAGAATTAAACTCTACGTACCTACTACATAAATCCAGAAAATCTCAAATAACTCAGGGATTATTGAATTTAGGAGCATAAACATGTGAGAAAACTATCATTAATTTTGACCGCAGAATCCAACACAATTATAAAAAAATAGGGTTCTAATTTGAATAACAGAAGTTATGGCCAATTTAAGATCACAATTTTAAATACAAAATTTGAAATACCATGTGATGATATTTTTGAAATCCAAAGGATGCATGACCTTTTCACATCCTTCCTCTTCGATGTTGTAAGAACGGTTTACGCTCAGGATATTTAAAATAAGAATAATGAACATATAACTGACTGAACATATTTGACTTTTTTTCCAGTTCTTTTTGGATATTTTGAAAACTATTCGATTTAATGCAATGATTTTAACAGAAATGTATTCACTATTGAATACTCAATCATAACAGGAATGGAAAACTTGAAAAAAAATTTTTTCGTCGAATTTATTTTCACTCCCTGTATAACCGGAAGTTTTTGGGCTTCGAAAATATTTTAGCTCTGTAGAGAACCTCGAACAATATCATAAACATAATTTTCAGATTTCAAATATGTCTAGTTCATCAGAAACGTCTAAAAGACTCTCGAACTTGAGAGACCCTGTATGTGTATATATCCGGGTAAAATGTATTCACTTTTTTCTGAAATCTCTAGTGGTTACGTTGAAATAATCTGCAGACGGTCATCGTGTATATCGATTCTAATAAACATGAAATTCTCGATTTTCTTCGAACATTCAAGAATGGAATTGATTGATGATATTCTTCACCTTCAAGTATAACCTTTAATCTTAAACAATATACACCTACACAATGATCATGACACTTAAACAATATAAAATATACTTTTACTCACAAATACCTCCCAATTTCAAAACTTCATCCAAAGATAACAATGTAGAAATCCCCAACCTCTTCATATTCCAACTCTTGCGTCCTCAGTTCACTAACATTTCGAATGACAATACACCTAGTTGAAGAGTTTGCGAAAGAACAACAAATCTATTTATCAGATAAAATGGGATGCCGATTATTATGAAAATCAATTGCATTAGAGCTGGGAGATAAAAAGCAACCTTATTATATCTGATCCTTTTCTAATTTTAAGCAAGACTAATTCATTTGAAAGGCTTTCATTGGATGTTATGATTATTCTAGGAGTTATTTCAATTATTGTAGTAGGAAATTGACATATATGCAATCTGCCTCGATTTCTATTGAGTCATATCGGGTTTCTTAATAAGAAATTCAGAATTGGAATTGTAGATTTCTTGTTGCATAGTTATTACATCTTGAAATTTCATGAAAAAAATTATTTGATTCTCTAGGAAGTATTTCACATTGCTTTTTTGATGAAAGTTTCTATTGAGAAATATAATAAGCAATATTCTTTTATTTTTTTCAGTTTTCTACTTTTGAGCACTTGTTCTTAGTTGAACGGGGAGTTATCGTTTCGTCAAAATGTCCTTAATTTCGAATAACGAGATGAAAATTGTCTCAAATGATTGGGATCGACTTCCTGAGGAAAAAAACTTTGCTCAAACTTGAGTTTGTCTGGCTGTATCCGCTCTATCAACATAAGGAGATGAGCTAGAGTTCTTATATTTGCAGTATATGCTGGTGTCCAAATTAAGGGGTTTCCAATAGCGACTTGACAACTTTGAATCTGAATAAAACACTTACCATTTGAGATATTTCGGAAACTTTTTTATTGGCTTGAAGTACAAACATAACATTTATGAATGGAACTCGACTTCGTTCATATGGCTACCACGGGCACTTTTGCGGCGTTCAATTCTCTGGACCCAATTTCCGATGACTCGGCCACACATTTCAGCCGAAACGGCCGATATTTCGCTTTCAATGTTGTCTCTGAGCTCTTGCAATGTCGTCGTCTTGAAGGCATAGACCAGTGACTTGACGTAACCGCAAAGACAATAGTCCAGAGGCGTCAAATCGCACGAACGAGGCGGCCAATCGACGGACCGTTTCTCGAAATTTCACGCTCACCAAATGTCTGCTTCAATAAACCGATTGTTACGTATGCTGTGTGGCTAGTAGCATCGTCTTGTTGAAACCACATGTTGGCCAGGTCCATACCTGGCAATTGAGGCCCAAAACAATTCGTTATCATGGCGCGGTAGCGATCGCCATTGACCGTAACGTGACGATTGTTGGCATCAATGAAAAAATACGGTCCAGCGATACAGTCGGCGTGAAGACCGCAACAAACTGTGATTTTTTGGGGGTTACAATTTAGTCTCGTGAATCAAGTGTGGATTGCTGCCTTTCCAATAACGCATATGTTGCTTATTGACAAAGCTATTGAGTCAAAAATAGGCTTTATCGCTGAAGATGATTTTTCGATGAAAATCATGATCCTGGCGCAGCTTTTCCTCCCAATCAGAGAACGTACGTCGCTTCAAATCCGCTTCAATTCTGGAGTCAGCTTGACCTTGTACTGGTGTTAACCCATGCTCTCCCATAGTGCTCATTTGAGTACACTTCAAATTTCACTCTGCTGGCTACATCTTTTGCAATTTTCGATGGAGCCTGTAATTTCGAGGTTTCTGTACAGATACGACAGATGACTATACTATCGAGGTTATATTCTCTTCAAACACGTTGCAACTTGTCGCTCTTTTTTAAAGTGTTAATTTCGTTTGTGTTTTGTGATATTTTGCATTTGGCCCTATTCTATCAATCATCAGGTATGTGTTCAAGTTATTAATACTCATTTCATAAGTCTATATCTGTTCACTTCCGAGAGGACGAGAAAAACTTTGATGTACTCGTTTGGGTACAGTGGTAGAATAGGTATGTGAAAATTCAATTTCAACTTCAGAAGGAATTCGATATGGATAGTGGTTTTGGGCCAATTCTTTCACAATGTTTTTACAGAAAACGCTTAAGAACTTTACGGGAAGCTATGGACGAAATTGTTTACCTCAATATTCAATAGGTATCTCGTTTCCGATCCTTCTGATAAATTTCAAGATGGTTTTAGGGCTATTCATGAAGTTTTTGATTCTTTCTGGAATGGGTTATAAATTTCAAACGAATATGATACCTATTTTTGTTATTCAGTTCTTTATTCTGCTTTTGTCTTTTTATTTCCAGATTCGATGTGGACAATTTGAAGAAGTCTCTGTCTCCAGTAATAGAAGACCACTCTTGAAGAAAGAAGTCCCCCAAATATATTTCAGATTATTTTTGTACACTCATACTTAGGTAGGGAGCCAGGGCTTTTTTACTGGGGTTTTTTTCTTAAGCCTTTATACCATACGCCGAATTGTATGACACCCCGTCACTAACCCCTGATCTATATGCTTTATTGTTTGCTAAATTTTGTAAGCCAAAGTTCAAAAGAATATACAGGGTCTTTCACCAGAACCTCACCCATATTTATACGGGAAATTACTGAACGTATTTCCAAGAATTTCAGCACTTATAAGTATTTCACGATGCTGATGAAATCTAAAATATTTTCAAGGCATGAGCACCTCCGGTTTTTCCGAAATGACGTCAAATTCCGTTTTCAAATTAGAACACCATTTTTTTATTGCAGAAATAGATTCCTTAGATAATTTCAAATTATTTTGATTTAACATTTTCAGTTTGGCAGGAAAATTCTCTTTAAGCAGGAAAATTCGAAAAAAATCGAAAATAGAGCTCCGCTGAAACGAGAATAACGAGGTTTTTGGATGGAAAATTGTCATTTTGGGATTTTTCAAGATGTAAGATTGATGTATCCACTTTAAAATCGAAAACGCGATTCATGATACAGGGGGTGAAAAAATCGCTTTCAAAGTTAGGGATGACAAAATCGTGAAAAATCAATTTTTTCAATTCAGAACCAGAGCTGTGCTAAGCACCGAAAAAAGTGCTTCGAGCACTAAGCCCTAAGCACTCGAAAAAAGGCTTCGAGTCTCGAGTTCTAAGCACCGCTTTCGACAGAAGGCTCCGGATTACCGAGCACTTTTGCAAAAGTAATTGAATATTTCGAGCACTAAGCACTAAGCACTTTAGTGGGAACTATTTCATGTAATGTTGTTTGATTGAAATGAGAACTCTTTAGCTTCATCGACATATCTAAAATTATGATTTCGAGACTGGGAAAAACTCAAAAGCCATTTTATTTGTTTTGTGAAACGCATGCATTCAATTCACATTCTGGTACTAGTTAATCTTATTCGTCGATCTGAATCTGAATGGCTGTTCCTAATCAATGCATAAAGTTGAATTAATAATCGAGGACCAATTATTTTATAAGCGAGAGCACATTACTGAAAAAATGTGGAAAGCACTGACGTGAGATCAGGAGCTTTTACGCGCTTGTTCTAAAGTCTTTTCTCAGACTTAAAATGTGCGATTCAAAATCAGCCAGCACAATGAGTGTGAAAGAATCAATAAACATATATCTTAAATGGAAGTTGAGTGAACTTACAGTTCAGCAAATTCTTCGATCTGGCATTCTTTCCACATTTCTATACCATATATAAGTTGTTGTAGTTGAGTGTCATCAATTATAACCGAATTTCAGATTCATAATTGCTGAGCTATCGGACAGGTCTGGCCCAATAACTAACTTGACTTATATTTGGATAATAAACTAATTCTATTAATATGGAATCTCTATCTCATCTCTTTCGGAAGATAGAGAATATTCAGCCAAACATTTTCAAAGTGGACCACCGTTTCTTCATCACGAGTCAAATCCAACCGATGGCGATCATTTTCAGCTCGATATTCAGAAATTACAGACATTTGGACAGAACGATAGCCCGCCTGTTCCACTAGTAACAAGCTCGCAAAAACAAAAAATTTTCTGGCCTTCGTAACCATAAAGTCAAATCAATGGTGACTGAAGAAATACTGAATATTAATTCAAAACGATCATATTATCTTTGCGCACATAAAAAAATCAAATACCGTACCTGCTTATATTGACCCTACTTCAAGAATTCGGAAAGGCTTAGTGCTTAGCGGATTACTAAGCACTAAGATTTTCGCGAGAAAGCTCGAAAAACAAGCACTAAGCACTAGCCTTTGAAAAGTGCTCGCGAGCACAGTGCTCCGAAGCACCAAAGTGCTTAAGACTGCTTTCACGAGCACTAAGCACAATACTTTGGCACAGCTCTGTTCAGAACCCCATTTTTTTATGGCAGATATTGAATCTACGTTAAAAAATAATGTGAGTGTATGCATCACACCCTTGCCCTAAAGTGGATATTTTCTGAGTTGTTCACAAAAACTGTTTTTCGTCTTGAATTTTCATCTTTTTCTTTTCCCTTCACGCCAAAAAGAAGAAGTTTTCAGGAACTGTTACTTAAACCATGTTTTAGATTTTACTACCCTAATATGCAAGAGAAAAAAGTTACAGGTTTTTCCTAAATAGATGGCGAATTTGGATTCGAATTTGTATCGGCTATCGGTTTTCTCTCCAGTGATAAATAAATAATTCCTTATGAACCATATGCAAAAACTTAACATGTTTTACATTCTTTTTTTTTAATGATAGATATCATTAATTACATCTGCCAAATTCCTCTTAATTCAGTAGCATTTTGTGTTTACTATTAATTTGGTGATAATTCGTATTAAGTTATAAAATCGATCACTATGCCTAATTTTAACAATGAAGATTATTTAAATCTCATTCTACTTCATGGAGAATGTAATGAAGTTGTAGATAGAACGATTCGACTGTTCATTGAGAGGTTTCCTGACCGACCCAGACCAACGAGAGATACCATTAACAGAACCATGACAAACTTGAGAAATGTCGGATCTTTCGTTAAGAAAACTATACACAGAGAAAAAAGTGTAGTAGAAGATGAGAACAACGAAATTACAGTTCTTGCATATTTTCATGTGAATTCTCAAAATTCTCTCAAAGATGCCGAGATTGCTCTGGGATTATCTCAATCGAGTGTTTGGAGAATATTAAAAAAACATAAAATGCACCCATATAAATTCAATAGGGTACAGCATTTGAAGGAAACTGATTTCGTCAGGAGAACAGAGTTTTGCGAAGCTATGATGATTCGATTTCAAGAGAATGAAAACTTTTTGGACTGTATAATTTCGACAGATGAATCTAAATTCACAAAGAATGGTTCTTTCAATAAGCATAACAGTCATTATTGGGATGAAGAGAACAAACACCTCTTCAGACAATGAAACTTTCAAGAGACCTGGAGTTTCAATATTTTTGGCGCCATCAAAAATAATGCAATTTTCGATGTTCACATTTATGATGGGACTTAAACTGGTAAGATAGAACACTACACATGTTTACATTATTTAAAGAATGTTCTCCTTAGGAGACAGATATATTGACATATTGACTCAAATAATTTAGCCGCTAGTACAGAACCATAATGACTTGTGGTATCAACAAGATGGCGTGCCTCCACACAATTCACTCAATGTGTCAAATATCCTATACAGGCTATGGTCCACATCCACATCCTTGGCAACCACGTTCTCCCGATTTAACTCCTTTAGACTATTATGTTTGGGGTAGGATAAAAAATATTGTCTACTCAACTCCCTGACTGATGAAGAAGACTGCATAGAACGAGTCAGAAATGCGTTCAGGTTCGTTTAGATTTTTAGATTCATAGTTTTGAAACTCAATTTGGTTTTTAAAGACTTTTGCAGATCTCTTCCTCCCGATGAAATAAGAAGAGCAACGCACGAAGCATTCCTCAGACGTATAAATAAATGTATAGAAATTAACGGTCAAAACTTTGAGCATCTTCTCTAGTTATAACTGCGAGAGTTTGCCATGGTTCTCCTAATAGTAACTTGAAGTCCGTTTCAAGAAGGGGTGAAAAATTTACAGCATGGTTCAAATAACCGTTCCTGAAAATTTCTTCTTTTTGGCGTGAAGGGAAAAGAAATAGCTGAAAATTCAAGACGAAAAACAGTTTTATGTGAATAACTCAGAAAATATCCATTTTAGGGCAAGGGTGTGATGCATACACTCACATTATTTTTTAACGTAGATTCAATATCTGCCATAAAAAATGGGGTTCTAATTTGAAAAAATTGATTTTTCACGAATTTGTCATCCCTAACTTTGAAAGCGATTTTTTCACCCCCTGTATCATGAATCGCGCTTTCGATTTTTAAAGTGGATACATCAATCTTACAAGTGCTGAATTTCATGAAAATACGTTCAGTAGTTTCCCGTATAAATATGGGTGAAATTCCTCGTGAAAGACCCTGTATATACATACCATGATGCAAATGTCACTTTACTGAATAAATTTACGTTGACAGTTCTATGATTGGTTTAAGAGAACGTTCACAAATTAAATTCAAAGTTATCAAGTCCTCATTGGAAAACCCAATATTTCGGTCAAGTACAAGGTGATTGTTTTTATTTTACCCATTGGCTATCTCAGTTAGTATTGGTGGTAAGAAAACGTTTAAAAGGGCGAAATTGTTAGATTTTTCATGAGCATTTAGAATTCCCTACTAGGAAATCCTTAAACTAGAAACATGTGTTTGGGTGTGCGGCAAGGAGGCTATTCGATTCAAACGACCATTTCTAAAGACGTCTATATATTTCAAGGCTTATTGGCCTTTTCATCAGGACGCTGGATAAAAAAGAACAGATACATTAAACAAAAGGGTAAAAACATGTAGCTTGAAATCCTCTAATTGCAATCTATTTAAAATGTAAAAACACACAAACAGAACTACGTCTACTGAAACTTACGTTTATGTTAGTTGTGTAAATATACTGCAAAAAAAAACCTCAAGGAATTGCACAAGTCTCATCAGTTATTTATGGTATTGTTTTAGATGAAGTTGAAGGCTCGGCGCGTTTAACATTGAAAAAGAGTTTGGTTTTCGACATTTTATTCAAAGCGCCATGAGTGAAAAAAGTTGAGGTTAGGAGAAAACCACAGAAACAGAGAGCACTGAGTTCTAAAACGAATTATTCTTTCTTCTTTAATTTTAAGAAGTGGTATTTAAATATGATGTGATGCGAGAGTTGTCTTTTTTGTCTAAAAATAACAAATAGTTGTATATGTTGCTTAGGCTTTGGATGTCGGTTCGGTTATTAATGGAATTTGTGTCTTCGTTGATAATACACATCTCCAAAAAAATTCTCTTATAATAGTTATTGCAGCAGTTGAGAATTATTGCGTTATCGAAATCGAATGAGTGATCGTTATGAATTGCATGAGAGGCTAGGGCGAAATTGTCTGAAAGATTCCTGATGTCACCTCTGTGGCTGGTGAAACGTTTTTAGGCTCTTTTTCACTAATTTAACCAAAACTTACATTGAATCGATCAAATCTAAAGAATCTTGGATTGTTAACTTGACAAATCATTCTTTCCCACCCACTATCAAACATTTATTAAGTCTAGGTGCAAAGTTGATCCATAAATTTCCCTCTAAGCATGCACCAATTAAATCAATGTTATCTGATACAGAATACATCGTAAAAATGGCACCAAGAGATGCACAGGATCTTTTAAGAGCCAGAGCAACCAATGCTATCACCAATTTTTCACATTCAAATTGGAATCAAGAAAATTTCCTTCATCGCACCTATGAGAACACTAAGTTTTTCTCAAAAACCACGAAGACATTATAATCACAAGAGCAGACAAAGGCAACGTAACGGTTGCAATATCAACACAAGCGTATGAAGAAAAATGCTGGACCTATTAAACGATAACACAGTGTACAGAAGAATTCCTACAGATCGTACAAACAGGTTCCAGACAGCAAGCAATAAATTGGTCACAGAACTCAAACAAAATGGTTGGATAGAAACACAAATAGCCTCCAAACTTAATAACTATAAAGGCACCCCACCACTCATCTACGGTTTACCAAAGATCCATAAAGACAATGTTCCGTTAAGGCCAATAGTATCAACTATCAACTCACCCACTTCGAACCTGAGCAAGTTTATGGCAGACATACTCTCGTCAGCCTTCCAGGAGATAACATTGATTATGCGATGAAAGACTCATATGAATTTGCAGAAAAAGTGAATAGGCTTCAGCTACCACCAAACTATAGAATTGTATCCCTAGATGTCATCAGACTCTACACCAACATATCATGGGAACTCACGGAAAGAATAATTAGAATACACTGGACAAGAGTAAGCAATGTTACAAATATATCTCAAGAATGTTTCCTAAGAATACTGAAATTTCTCTTTGACTCCAACTATTTTCTTTACAAAGGAGAATATTTCTCACAAATTTTTGGATGCCCGATAGGAAGCAACCTCAGTCCCATATTAGCTTACGTAGTTATGACAGAACTAATTAACATAAGCCTCTTCAGCCTCTCTTATACACCATCGTTTGTCTACCAATACGTTGACGATCTCATCACAGCGATCCCAGAGGAAGGCCTGCAAGAACTACTAGATGTATTCAACTCATACGACAGGCACATACAATTCACTGTTGAAGAAGAGAACGATCAATCTGTACCATTCCTCGACACCAGAATTATAAGATCTCCAGACAACATAATAAAATTAGACTGGTATAGAAAGCGCACCAGCTCAGGTTATATTCACTATCACTCTAACCATGATTGGAAGGTAGAGATAAACACGATACTCAATTTAAAGAACAGAATATCAAAAATCGCCCACCAAGATTATCAAAGACCATCACTGAACGAACTTCGTAGCATCCTGATGGAGAATGGATACCCTAGAGGGCTGCTAAACATACATAGTTCTAACCCAATAACAAGTGCACCACCTGAAATTAACTCACAACCACTTGTTGGCAACCATCAGGCAAGAAATGTAATGGTTGCCTACCCAGAATTGGAAAGACCTAAATTTGCCTCTCTGTCATACATTCCAGGACTCACCAACAAACTAACCCACATTTTCTCTAGTATTGATGGCTTGAAAACAGCAAAATATAACATTTTCTCCAATGTCGCACTGTTCTCCAGACTGAAAGACAAGATTCCCCTCTTAAATCGATAAAATTGTATCTACTCCATCCCGTGCACAAACTGTACAAGCACTTACATAGGGCAAACCTCCCATCCAAAGCCTAAAAAAAAACGCAACGACACGAGCCTTTCTTTAAGCGACTGTGTGAGATCCAACGCGGAGGGCCGCTAGGAAAAAATTATGGGAATATAACATCTTATTTTTTAATCTTCTATCTGAAGCCGAGGGATCTCCCATATTTTCCCAAGCGCGTATAATACTGATACGTTTTCTACTGCAAGATGTTTCAACAAACAATGAATATAATTTATTTCAACATTTATAGCCTAATGCACCGCAAACTAATCTGCAGTTCAGCTGATAAATGGTCATTTACTACAATTTCTTGCATTTTACCACATTTCTGTGAGGAGAAAAATAGTTTTTTTAAATTTTTATCACTTAAAGATAGAACACTAAACCATTTTTTACATTTACCATTCCAAAATTACCGTGTTATCTCATTTCGACGAGTGGGTTTCCGCTAATTTTATTTTATCACTTAATTATTCTATTGCTTTCTATGAAAACCCATGAATAATCGCCACAAATGACGTCTGTATGAAAAATTATATTTATTTATTAATTCTCCTGATCCTGAACTTAACATATTTCAGTTGATAAACAAAATATTCATTAAAAATACAGGGTGTAACTAAATAAGTATATAATATTTAAGGAGGTGATTCCTCATCGAAAAAAGATATTTAGTTTGAATATGATTAAATAAAAACTTATTTAATCAAATTTCCACATTTATTGTGTTTTAACAATA